>JAVCKS010033892.1:0-10076 GCA_032273685.1 Pteraster tesselatus | reverse complement strand
GTTAGAAAAGCTGTGCCGGTTAGTCAAAACAGAAACGCTCCATCAAAATGTAATAATTCTCAATTTATGGGTTATAGGCCCGGGTAACGATAGATAGGGTGGCGCATAGGTCTGGACCCGGACCTCGGTCTGCATATTGGTGGTGTGGATGAGTGGTACGGTGTTAGATCGAATTGGAATAAATAATTCAGAAGGCTTTTTTATAGTATGAAATGGGTTCTATATTTACAACCTCCTAACATTTTTTATTTTCTACAATTCCACGAGAATAAATAGGGCTTCAAACAGGTAAATCAACTTTCTAGGGTTACTTTATTATAACTAGTTATCGATTTGAAAAACAAAATCAAAGTAAACAAATCAGATTTTGTGTTATTAATAAGAGCGAATACCAAGTTCGAATGTGGTTTTAAGCTATTTTGACTTTACATTAATAACTACCGCCGCGGTTTACCAAGGCGAAGACGTCTAGGAACGCGACAATGACTTCGTTGCGAATCGACCACGAGAATTAGAGATCGGTCAAACTTGAGGATGACCGCGATAGGTGTTTGTGATCCCTGATTCTGACGATTGGAGTCCAGCAAGTTATTTTCGCGTGATGAAGTTTCAGTCGAAAACCGAAGCGAAGTTCTGCTGTTTGACGTGTGGTACACGGCACTGAAAACTCCATCGACGAAGCTAACGCTTTGAGTGCCTTCGCATTTACATTATCATAATTAATATCAGACATAAGACATCACGTCATCGGTCTTGCCGGAAAAAAAGAAAGAATTGATGTCGCAATGACAGAGGCGGGATTTAACTTGTCGGCAGCCATTGCGGATTGCCGAGGTTGCCGAGATTGCCTACATTATAATTATATTAATCAGAAATAGATATTAAGTCACATAAATGAGAACTCAAGACCAGACTAAGCATGTTACATGACAATTACAAATTATGACAAAAATCTAATTTTAGCATTTTTGTCAAAAAGGCTAAAAGTAGACATACGCTGCATGGCCAATGTCGCGGGCCTATACTTGTCTCGACGCACACGGGAAACTGTATAGTGGACAGAAAGATAAATTATTCCATTTAATGCCAAAACAATTGATTTAATCAATCACGAATACTTGCCGTCAATCGAATCGCATCAACCAATCAGTGCCCTCATGGAAGAGTACAATTCAATCGATTTAATGTCCACATTGAATTGAATAACGTAGTACGTAAATATGTCTTTGTCCAGCTTACCATTATTCTTTCCATCTACTTATATGGGGCTTTCCATGTGAACTTATGCACTGCCGCGCAAAAACGTCATGTTGAAAATTGTACTACGGGCGCCAGTGTACATTACGTGTAGGCCTATAAACGTAAATGGGACGCGGTAGCAGACATACTGTACATGTATGGGTCGAGTTATACCAGTACAACGATGAAAACATAACACTGCGTCGGTGAAAACAATAAAATAAATGTGTGACGTTAAAAACAGTAAAATAAATGTGCGACGTTGACAAAAATTATGGGACATAATTATTTCGTGTTGGCACTAACCGGCTTAGTAATACGATGTACATGTACTGTACATGTACATGTACAGTACATGTACAGTACATGTACATGTACATAGGAGTTCCATAATTAAATAGTTTCTATTTTTAGAGGTAGGACTAGACTGAATCTGTGTTTTTTTTTTATTGGAAGTTTGATTGAGGTGAAAACTTAATCCCCGCCTTATTATATTTTTTTCTTAAGGCCCAACGTTACAGACTTTTCTTTTGATAAACGAGAGAATAAATGAACGAAGAAAAAGCGATGATGGAAAAATACTGCCTAGTCCCTAGGCCTATATGCTTCCATTATCGTGTGAGGCTTAGTTTATGCATAATGTAGTAATGTGAAGAAAGTAATGATGTACATCTATAGCTTCAAACATTAAAACGATGCTGGCAAATATTGTACAGTGATCTCCAAGTTATTGCCAGCCGCTCCCCTTAGCATAAGTCGAAAGACTTTAAAGTTCGAAATCTGTCCAAGACACTGTAGAACAGATTCTCGTCTACTTCATTGGCACTGACGGTGCGTACAAATACAAGTACCTTAATCAATAATATCAAATCAGGTTGAATTATTTCAAAGCACTTCATCCTGGCCCTACAGTACCAAGCAATATTAAGTACCATAACAAAGTTTAAAGCAACTAGCAACATTGCAAGAGTGAGCTACTGCCGTAAACCGCCTCGCTCGGTGGCCATAGCTTGCAAGGCACCTGCATCGCACCTGCTACCAGCGCAACGGTAGGCAGTTTCCATTTCCATTTTCGTGAATCCCACGGATATCTCCAGTATGGAAGTAATCCTTAACAAAATAATTGTTACCATCTGAGGCTTGTAATCATGGTAATGAACATGATAACGAGTTATGGAGTTATAGTAATACATCTGCATTGGACTCAACCTGACTGGGTTGAGCCTAATGCAGGTATACTGGGCATCCATGTACTCTCCCTACAGCACCTGAAAGTAGTTCTACAAAATGTTTACTCAGTGCATTTCTTCCAACTACTCTTGCAAAATAATGCTAATTTGCCATGCACTGAAGTCTGTCAATGCATTCACTGTCATCATGATATGTCGTTGGAAGACATAGAGATAGACAGGGGGGATGTTCTGATAGGGGGAAGAATTTGATATTTAACTGTTGGACCCGTGTATATCACAAACATCGGCACAACAATACATTACTATTTTGTTGATCTGATACATGATGGAAACTCAAATCAAGAGCAGTTAGCTATGGTTATTGCTGCTCATCTATTTTGGTATAAATCTTTAAAACCCTAGGTATCTTCATTGAGAAATATTAACTATCTGGCACTTTTTAACCAATAAAGTTAGTTTCCATGGCAACAGTGCCACAAATAGGTGTCATGCAATTGATCAGTTTATATATTGAACTATTGACATTTTGTCATGCTTAGTCGTTGACAATAGGAGATGATTATCATTAATTAGCCTTGCATCTTCCTGTTTTCCATGTTTATACAATAATTTCAAAGATAAATGTGTATTTTGCTGAATTCGGATTTAGCACCCTTAAATGAGGTTAGAGAGCCTGTTTTAATGTTGCCCCTTAATTTGACATACGGAATTCATTTCTTTAGGCAGTTAGGAGGGCTCGCCCCACGGCCTACTATAGTGCGATTGACAAAAAAAAAAATGCAATGTCACCCATGTATTTTTTCACCGTGACCCATTGATTTTTTGCAATGTCACCCATTTATTTTTTCGACGTCGCACATTTATTTGGTTTTCAACTTCACAATTCTTTTTTTAAAGGTCACGTATTTATTTTATTTCTTCCAACGTCGCGCTGGTATAACTCGACCCGTCTGCTACGGCGTTCCATTAACCTACATGTACACAAAAGAATATGCGGATGGTTGCGTTGCACTTAACACAATACAGCAACAATACACACAACAACATGTACAAAACAGACAACAGTGCTCAAGCTTATTTTTCAAAAGAGAAAAACGAGCTTGATCAATGTTTGTTTTGTACATGTGTGTGTATTTTTGCATACATACCGGTATGTATTGCGAAACAATTATATTCAAGCTGTTATATTTCATGCTCCTTCGCTACGCTCATTCGCATGAAGAACAGCTTTGTTCTATCGAGACAAACTTCATAATACAAAATCACACATTTCTCATTCCGTTCTCAGAGTTTTAACAAAGTATGGGAACGTGGCTATATGATTCAGGCGTTCTCACAAAACAAAGCACGAAAAAGTGAACAGCTTTTTTTTTGTTTTTGTTTGTTTTTTGACCTCGAAATAGACTGCGACTGCCATCAGTCCTGCTATTAGCGCCATATGGGAGTTGGCGATCACCAAAAGATCTCTTTTTTGGGCAGTTAAACTGTTTCAGGGCAACTTCCTTGGCTATCTGCACTTTCTTCTGCGTTCTTGTGTTTCTTGTCCCCTTTTTCGTAAACCATCCAGCTTTGCTATCATCAGCTATCTTTGTCGATTACGTTCTGCTATTAGTTCTTCATCTTCCTGTATTGCGTCGATTGCCTAATTTGTTTTTAAATATTTCATGGAACCGTGGTACTATTCCTTGTATTTTTACATACGCGCGGCAGAGTGTGTAATAATACAAATTACTTCAAACTGTGATTATGTACTTGGTGTCATTTTTAATTTGTAGTTATATCTTTAAAACCGTCAGTGTAAAACGCTCAACTAATTTCACAGCATTATAGTGTTCAAGTGTGTTTATGTATTGTGTATTTCACCGTAGGACTCATTACGGGTCAGTTTTGCGTCCCTAATACACGTACACCGGCCTCCCAATTTCGATTTATCAAAAATATTATTTACGCCTTGTCTACTAACCATGCTCCTATTCCTCTCTCCTCGTCGTCCCTTTCCTTGTTCTCGTCCGATGACGCCGTCACTACATCCATCTGCGGTTCGTTCCGTTCAATGATGCAATTATCCGCAACAACAAATCCTTTATTTGTCTGCAAGTTTCAGTTCACGAATGCAGAGCCGGTCTGCGCTAGCTTGCGTTGTTTGTTAAATCATTATTTGGAACGCCGGCATTGCAGTTTATGGCTTTCTGTTTGTAGTGGAAATATTATGCGCGAATCCTAATTATACGAGTCTGTACGGCCTAGACTATAGCAGCAACATACACTGCACATGTACATGTACATTTATTATTATAAAGGGCCTTGCAGTAAGCATGAGTAGTGACCGACATACGTTAGGTTCATAACGTACCGCAGCAGCATAATACAGGATGTCCGCACTGCATTACTGCAATAGACTTGTCAAGCATACTATGGAACGCCTATAAGCAAACAAATAAATTCCGCATCAACCTATTCATCTCTTTTAAAAGAATAGCTGCAACAGTTTTTATTTTATTTGTGTAAACAATATAACGATGTTTGGTTAAGCGTAAATGTGTTTTAAACATTATTTAAGTGATTGTGGAAGCGACCGTGACGTCACCTCGGGAATGCAGCGTTACATCTTCCAAATCGTACAGGTACACTACGCGTATGGCAAGCCATACGATCAGTAATTAGAAAAACAATGTTTTTCGCGATAAACTATGTTTATGGCTGATAAACAATGTTTATCAACCGATAAACAATGTTTATCGCGAAAAACTATGTTTATCGCCGAAAAACCATGTTTTTCGATCGAAAAACGCTGATAAACACTGTTTAGCGATACATTTTCCAGCTGTCCGTCTCGTGCCGAAGGAGGGCGCTACTATGCTAGTTTGGATCGCGGCGCGAGAGACGGCCGCGTCGCCTAGCCTGCGTGCGACACGGCACATGTACCGGCACTACTGCAAATTTCATATGCACGGGTGGATATTTTTTCTTCCAGTTAAAAATCATTTTCCTCGAAAAGATAAGATTTAGTATTTAGTAGCCTAAACACACAAATTGTAATTAAGAAAAATCTCACTTTCGGAATTAATCAAACCCGGGAATTATGTTATGGTCACGATGTACGTCGGAAAAATCTATAATTATTATTTTATTAGGCGTATTATGACTCTTAATAATGTTGTATTTTATTATTTAAAGGTTAGTATTGACTTTTTATACCAATTCAAATGACTGGAGATTCGCTAAACAATCAAGTTGAATAAGGTGGTGCAATTTCCGATGTAACCCCCCCCCCCCCTCCTCCAATTGGTACCCTGGCCAAATTGCCATGTGTCGCCGTGATTCGAACAAGCATAGTAGCGCCCTCTTTCGGCACGAGACGGACAGTCGAAACACCATATACAATTTGTATTCATGATTATATACAAACAAAAGTACTAATTTATAACAAAATCAACACATTGACAGACAAGAACTGCAGCTACCCTTTAATTATTTGTCCTTTAAAATAACATTCGTCACCCGAAAAATAATCTCTCTTTTGAGAAATCTTTCGTCTTTTTACAAATCATTCGTCTTTTCACAAATCATTCGTCGGCTAAACTCCAGGGCCCATGTTCGTAAAAGCCTGCTAAGCCTAGTTGGCAACTAAATTGGCCCCTAACTGCCAATTAAGCCTAGTTTGATACTAAGTGTTATTCATAAAATGCCGCTAAGCTTAGTGGACTACTAAGTTGTCTGATAACTTTAGAGGTGATCTTGGGTACCTCTAAGTCACTAGTTGACAACTTGACCCCGAGAACATACATGTATAACTGCCTGTACATTGCATTCGATATACAGCTCTATTGTTAGACACATAAACATGCCACTGATATTGAAAGTGAAACTTACCCATTATTGTGTTTTCTGGTTTTGAACAATGCCAACTGCTAAGTTAACAACCAACTAAATCCTAGTTGACAACTACCTGGCACTGTCCCTAGCAGAGTTTTATGAATATGAAAATAGCAAGAAACTATGGAGCAGGCAACTAGGCATTTAGCAGCCACCCTAAAATGAATACTTAGCTGACACTTGCTGGTTAAACTCAAACTGTCCATGGATTCCCTCCTCTCCGCCACGTGGATGTGGTTGCTTCGTTCAGCTTTTGGTTCAGCGACAGGGCTTGGAATTGCAGGCCCAAACCCTCTAATTTTGTGTGGGATAATTGTTGATCAAACACGTGTGAAAACTTCGATATCCCCCTTAGTAGCTGGTTGGTCGTCGCCAGGCATGGTCGTATCACTAGTAGTATGTATGAACAGTTAGGAACTAGTTTGGCCCCAAGTTCAGCAGTGACTCGTGCACCAATGTGAAGTAAAGTCCTATACGAGCCCCACTCTGTTCTTTACAAACCTTGCATCATTCGCACCTGGTCGCTCAACCGAACATTATATCTTTTCACAAAATTATTTTCAAATGATGCGCTTTGACAACATGGCGTTCCATAAAGCAATTCATTCGTCTTGTAAAAAATCATTCGTCTTCCGTACCGAAACTGAGGTCAGACCAAAATCACGGCCGCCATGTTGTTGAGACCTTATTTTAGGGACCTTGGTAGGGTAGACTTTGCATAAAGAAGACATTCTTGAAGCAGTTCTTATTGTCGTTTTCCGGCACCACATGAAAGAAAAATATGTACATGTATGTTTGTATGTTAAGTGTCACTAAATCTTATACCTTAAATTGTTAACAACCTACTTTTGTTCGCATTTATTAGGCTGTATATTTAGCTGCGCGTTACAGATTTGTTTTTATATTGATCGGGTTTTTAGTTTTGCACATTTATAGTTTTTTTCAGGAAAACATACCTTGTCTATGCAATTAACAACGATTTTATCTATTCGAAAAGTGTTTTGTTTTCAGCCATTACAAGATGTTTGCGTTTTAATTAATACAAACTCTGTAAACAGGTTTCAGCCGCGGCTTTGCCTTGGTCCCAGTAAGCCTGGCCTGTAGTGAGCTCTCGAAATACACCTCTCTAAAGTGATCACTGCATAAATGATTACATTTTTCTTTTTACACACATATGTCTTCGAATCAAACTTCGTAGTCCTGATGGCAACTGGCAAATGTTGCATCTGGGGTTTTTCTTCGGATCTGGTATTTGGTGAAAGCTTTTAGCGCGGGACAGTACGGTACATCATTATGCTATACGTCAGATCTCTGCGAGGGGAATACGATTTCGGGGCTTCGAAGACAGTTATGGCGCCCTCCATATAGAATGGGAATAGCCGGTAGTACAACCGAGTTTGACTAACGCTCTTCCCTTACTCCATCCAAAAGTTTTATCAATTTTGGCATCAACATTTGTTTTATTGTATACATGATCACAAACAGAATATCGGTGGGGAAACTTCTCCTTTAAGGTTTATCAGAATAGCTACATTTCCTTTCAAGAATAATGTTTAGCAAGTGCCACATCCGCTCTCTGCTGTAGAATACTGATTGTACCAACAGAGATCACTATACTGTCCCAGCAAGGGGTCCCTTATCTGGGGGTGAACCCGACTTGTTTATAGTACAGTATCGGTATAACGTTCAATTTCCGCATTTCCGCATACAATTATTTCCTTGACATTCATGTATGTCTGGAACCACTTTGAGAGCTATGCAACCCTATTTTAAGTTTTCCAGAGTTTCTAACCTCCATCAAAGAAAACATATTTCTTAAAATTTTTTGATATTTGTAAAATTTGACAAAATACATTCTTTACGAGGTACTCAAATTCTGATTTGGAAAAACTGAGACTACGCGCTGCCTGTAAAATTATTGGACGTCAGAAGGGTTCCTCTCTTACAAATAATTCGCAGCGAATATCAGTCATATGACGCCATTTTTGCTTCGCATTTCGCGTGAGTTTCTTATTTCAGGTATACCCGGGTTGACCAGAACCCACGTACACGAGGACATTTACGCACAGTACATGATTTTTCGAGATAACACATGTAAGAGATGACGTACGAGTTTAAACACATTATTGGCATACGCATCTGAGATGTTTTTAATGGTGGGAAGAAAATTCCAGGACGGGAGAAAACTCACGAAGTAGGGTAAAAACCGAACATTAAATTATCACATCAACCTGGATTCAATTATAGCGTCTCTTCTGGGGAAAACTGGGGAAACACTCAATCTGGTTTCCTTTCGATTATAGTCACCTTTAACTGGAACCCGTACACCGGACTATGACTCACTAAATTAACATCATATTGCAAATGAATTATACTCCGTTACCGCGCCTTTGCAAAAACAGCCACCGTGACAACCATAACAACCAGACACCAACGCGAGGCGAAGCTAATGATAATTTAAGAATTAATTAGAGTGCGTTTTTTTTAAGCGCAATCTAGTCATTCATCTACCTTTCAAAATACACATTCTGTACAAGGTCAGGTTTAAAGGTTTCTATTTAAATTCACAAAATTAACTATGTTGATCAGTGGTACATCTGTGATTCGATTCGTCCGTGACCATCTTTCGCTGAACGGGAATAAACGTTTCGCTTAGAACCAGAGGATACACTTATACTGCAATGAACTGTTTTTAATATTATTGTGTACAATGTTTGTGATTTTTGCAGTATTAACTTGTATTCGAGTAATTAAAGAGATGTGTGTGGAATTATCTTTATGTATTCGGTATTGTCATTTATATTTCCTTACCTTTCACGACGTTTTCAACCTATGCAAGGACCCACATTTTGCAGCCTGTAGACTCTTTATAAATACTGTCTTCGGTTTTTAAAAGCATAATAAAAGGCCAACAAGTTAATCTGTCAATGCTGCCCATGCAACTATTTCCGTGTTATTGGTACGACCAATACAACACGTCCGGCACGAAATGTTGCGTGCGATATTTTCGAACAACAGACACCTGATCTAGTCTGTTTTAGAGATCAGTGGTATAAACTGAGAGATCTGGTGATTGCTATCACGTTACCAGACAAACCAGACACGTTGAAACAGACAAATTTATTATTAGGTAAGGCCATTACAAAAACAAAATTGCTTAGCTTTCTTTTTTGAGACGCGATTCGGGAAGCCGACATTTTTACCGTTGTTAAGTTCTTTTCTACGGTGGTTGCATTCTTAAGGGAAGATCCTTCCAATCACAGTTACCGACTCCGTGAAATATTTCGACTGATGAAACCCGGTGCCTTAGTGCTCTACATTGACAGCTGGTATAGTGGTCAAACTTAACTGTTTCGCAAAGTCTGCTGCGACGGCCCGGGCTACGGTACGTCATCGATGTCCTTTTCGAGTCGGTCGAGACAATTTGTGTGGGAATATCTTCGCACACGAAGGCTGAAATCTCATCGTTGTCAAGCTGCTCAGTTTCGATTATGCTTCTCCAAAAAAGGAGAAGAAATGTAACCACTGGACTTTGATGGAACCTAACTCTTCAAAGGTGCATATGGATCGAGTAGTATAAAGAAGTCTGATTTGTTGACATTTCCATACTCTTAATCAATAATATGCCTGGCATTTGGCAGAATTTAATAATAATAATAATAATAATAATAATAATAAAAATAATAATAATAATAATAATAATAATAATAGTAATAATATTAATAACATTCATATACCTAGTAAAGAGAATCAAACCAGTAATTGCTG
>JAVCKS010033881.1:0-11938 GCA_032273685.1 Pteraster tesselatus | reverse complement strand
GAGGCAGGTGGTCGATAAAGAACAACCAAACGAAGCATTTTATTTTGACAATCAATCTCCGATTCCATGTGTTCAAATTTGTTTGATGGTACACAGAGATTACCCTCAGGCTTGTACAACAGTCCCACACCGCCTCCTGGTTTGGTTAATCTGGAGCTTTGAACAAACTTGTGTCCTTGAGATGTGAGTTCAGATGGCGTGACATTATTCTTATTTTTGAGCCAGGTTTCCGTTATCGCCATGACGTCAACATTTCTATCATTAAATGAACATAAACATATATGATATGTTTATGTTCTCATATTCTATTCTCCCTTAGCTCAGCCTACGGGAGGGAGCATCACACCAAATGATGCTTCGGGAGGAATTATCTGTACAAATATACATGTAGATGTTTCTTGAGACATACCGTACATGCATTGTTTTAGGACCAGTAAGGAACAGTCCGAATAAAGAATAAATAAAGGCAGAGTCCAACACAAAATTGAAATAACAGTCTACAGAAATTGGTTCTTCGAGCCGGATACCGTCAGTTATCCACAGTCACTACAGTATGTCTGTACCACATCCATTGAACCTTGAAGAACTCCGCTCTAAGTCAAGTGCGGTTGCAGAAACACAGTACGCTGTTTCTTGCGCACCAAGCATCGACCCAACTGTGTGTAATGTGTTTACACTCCCAGCTTCAGTGGGATTAGCTCATGACCGACCCATGCGTCAACGAAGACACCCTGTTCATCTCATTCAGGAGCACACATTTAACCTTCCGCCAAGTCGACAGCACGAACTACAATCTTCTCAGCCTCAGCGACCTCTGCATACATCCAGACCGCCCTCGGTTTGTAGTGAGATATCACACAGCTCGTCCAGATTGTCCAGGATTGCCATCGCAAGACGACTCGCAGACCAGGAGGCAGCTAAGAAACTTGCGGAGTTGAAGCTAAAGGAAAACGATGAGAGAGCACAATTACAGTTCGAGTCGACACAAAGGGAAATTCACAGCTCGGACTTTAGGCAGGCCGAAATTCAACTTGAAACGGATAGACTGCAAGGTGAACTTGCTACGGTTGAAGAAGAACATTTAATGGAGTCTGGTAGTGGGGGTTTGGGTGAGCCGGTAGAGGATAGGATAAGTGCATGGGTACACAAAGGGTTAAGTGCTTCTAAACCCGCTCAACCTACCTGTCCAGGTCATGTCGCTGTCCCTGCGCATTTAAGTGACGGGCTCGCATCTGCGCCGGGGTCGCGGCTCAGCACAGCCAATCCCGCATTGAGTAACAGTGCTACTAAAACCTTGAGTACTAGTGTGGTTAGTTCTCTGTCATATACCCTAAGCCCAGTTACGCCTCCATTTGTTTCAACCCAGTTCTAGTTCAGTCTTCTCATACAGTGCGTTTATTTAGTGAATTGCCAGTGATGATTTCATCGTCTTCGGCCAGTGGCCCACCAATTACCAGGGAAGTGGGAGGTCCACGCCCTACCTCCAGCATTTAGACGACCCAGCAGTCTACAGGGGATGGCCAGACTCGTCTTCCACCAGTCTGGGAAGATGATGCAAGGGGTAGTGAGGTGTGTCCATGCTCAAATACCTCAGATGAGCCCCCATCGGACAGTAATGAAAGTAAGAAACCCAAGGGATCATCCAAAGTTGGGGAGAAGTCCACTACATCCGTTGCTGATAGCCGAAAGGTTCCTGCGACAGCTTCCGCAGGTCAGTTTGGCTATGGCAGTTTTCCTAAATTGGATATCCCCAGATTTGACAGCGAACACGATGCCAGGGAATATGTTACCTTTAAACCTCTATGGGATAGAATCATGAAGGGACCGATGAATCACTTGCCAGACGCTACGAAGTTTACCTACCTACGAGGCCATTTGGGTGGACGCCCGCTCGCCATGGCCGACCGGAACCTGATCTTAGGAGAGGGTGCATATGACGCAACGATGAAGCAATTTGACAAGGCATTCGGTGATAAGGACGAATCAACTAGGGTCTGCTTGATCAGCTTGAATCCTGTTCAGCCCTGACATACAATGACTGGGCTGGGATACGTGACTTCTCCGATGAACTGACCATTGCAGTTGAAACCGCTGAAAAGTTGGAGTTCAATGATGAACTGAAGCATCACCGGTACGCCACGGAACTGGTGAAGAAGTAACCTGAGAGATTACATACAGAATTTCTGTCCCGGATGTGGAAAAAGGACCAGGGTATGAAATACACACTGAACCACCTATGTCACTGGTTGCAGAAGAAAACTGGTCCAGCAGGCTTAATCCTCTTTGAGAAATCCAACAAGTTGAAGTCCAGTAAAGGGACTCCACATTGGAGGGATCGCGTCAACAAAAAATCTGCTGGGGTCAACCACTGGCATCACCGGCTCAGACAGGCTCAGGTCAAACCATAGTATCACCAGTAAATAATACTGTATCCCACAAAGAATTTGGTACTGGGAGTAACAAAGGCACATATGCCACGCCCCCGAAAGGGTCTCATGTCTGTACTGTCGAGTTAATGAGTCCGGTCACTACCTGGAAACCTGCCAAAAGTTTCTGGGGTTGACCAAGGACCAGAAAGTCAAATAGCTGAAGACTAATGACCGATGCGTGAAATGTGCCAAGAAACACGACAATGATTGTGTGTATCCAAAGACGTGCAAGGACTGTCATGGCGACCATTGTACCAGTCTGCACGAGCTGGCCGAACCAAAAGCAAGAGACAAAGGAGCCGTCTTCTGCTAAGGGGTCGGACACCGTCCACGCGTTGACTACAACCGTGATGTGCCACTGACTCTACATGGCCCGGCAGGTACCATTGATATAATTGGCGTGCTAGACGAGTGTACAGGGAGGACAATGGTGCTACAATCAGTTGTAGACAACTTAGATATACCAGGTCATGACGAGTGCCTTTGTGTTACTACAGTAATGGGCGATGCCAAATGGAAGGGAACGTGTATGAACTTTGAAGTCTCAGCCACGGGTGATGACGAGAAGTACAGTGTTCAGTGTGCCTTTACAGCCCCAGACTTTCAGTTAGTTGACTACAGTGTATCTGCAGAACAACTCTCAACAGAAGTTCGCACCGGCCCCAAGAATAGTTCTCCTGTGGCGGTGAACACCTTGTTTGGTTGGACTGTCCTTGGCCACCAGGGTTTGCGAATTCCGGGAAACCGTTGGCGGGATCAGATGTCTTGCTCACCACCGGTGCTTGTCAACAACCAAACCAGCAGCTACACCAAATGATGGAGCAATTTATGACCGTTGATAAATTGCCACCAGTCAACGAGAAACAAGTAGTTCGCTCCAGGAATGACAAGCTTGCCATCGAAATACTTGAGAACACCAGGCAAGTTGAGGTAAATGGCATGCATCGCCTGGAAACTCCGCTGTTGTGGAAGCCAGAGACCCACCAGCTTGCCGCGGTCTGTATTGACATTGACTCGCTCGAATCTAAGAAGGATGGAATGTCACAGAGACCTAGCTGACTACTGTCATACATACATCCAGAACCTCATTGGACCGGTGGATGGATTGTCCCTGGATCAACAGCAGGGTTGGTATATTCCATACCACGTTGTACACAGTAGTGGAAAGTACCGATTAGTATTCAACTGCTCATTCGAATATGGAGGGCAGAACCTAAACAACGAGTTGTTAGCTGGTCGTCCACTAGGCCCGACCCTACTAGATGTCCTGTTTCGATTTCGGCAGGGCAGTGTGGCAGTGTCAGGGGATATCACCAGGTGAGGCTACAGCCAGAAGACCGTCGTACCTTCAGATTCCTTTGGAAGAACAACAAACTGGACAAGTGGGTCATTATCCAGTGGATGGTGCTCCCATTCGGAGCGGCGTGTAGTCCATGTTGTGCTACTTTCGCCCTGCAGAAAGCCGCAAGGGACCGATCTGACCGATATCCTCTTGTCCAAACTACCATTGAACATGAGTATGTGGACAACCAACTGGCCAGCCGAGATACGGAGGAACAGGCCACTGAACTTGTCATGAGTAATGCATACAGGAGGTAGGTTTCCAGATGGTTAAATATGCCAGCAGCCATCCAGCCACACTCCGGGATCTCCCCCAGAGGCACTCTCGACTCGCCAGGTGCAGTCACTATCGCTCGGTCTGCAAGAGGGCACCCGGAGCCAGCCCTGGGATTGTGCTGGAACTGAAAAGGGGATGAGCTCTATCACCCAGCTAAGACTCCAGACAGCAGTGTGCTGACCAAGCGCATTGCACTCCGAGTGCTCGCCAGCCAATTTGAACCATTGGAGGATATTGCACCATTCACGGCACGAGCCAAGCTGCTAGTTCGTGATCTTTGGCTTGAGAACATGGACTGGGACGAAAGGGTAACATAAGGATCATAACCTGGCTAAGAGATGGGAGGAGTGGTGTACTGAACTGAAGGACGTTCCCCAGGTGCGGATGCCACGATGCTACACCTTACCCCGTGTTGACCCTACCAAGGCAAAGCGATCACTACAAGTTTTCTGTGATGCCTCAGAAAAACTCTATGGAGCTGTCGCGTACTTGCGCACAGTTGATGAGCAAGGAGAGGCCTCTTTGAGTTTTGTTCTAGCCAAGTGCAGAGTAGCACCGAAACGTCTCTTGCCCATACCACGTCTGGAGTTGATGGCAGTCCTTGTGGGTGCCCAATTCTGAATGCCCTGACACTACCCATCGGGTACACACGGATGTGGAGTGACTCTACTACAGTTCTTAGTTGGATTCAGAATCAGAATCGTGTCGGTTTAAAGTATTCGTCGGAACCTGTATAGCTGAAATTCAAACATTGACAGAAGACATGTTCGGACCACGGATAACCCTGTAGATGACATAACTCGTGGCTTACCCGTATTCAAACTGGGAGAAGGCTCCAGGTGGTCTGAGGGTCCACGATGGTTACTTGATCCGGAAGATGACTAGCAGAGTGCAGATGCAGGTATCCTGGCCAAAACCGGTGCACGTGTCGATGCCTCGGCAGAACGTGATGAAATCAAGACTGTTTTCTGTGGTCTCACAGTTCCCATACCCATTTTGGATGTGGACTTCGCTGACCACTCCCATTGGTCAGATTTGATAAGTGCCGTAGGTAAGCGGTGCTATCCAGGTGCTGAGTTGACAGAGGGAATATTGAAGGTGGAGGTACTACTCCTACAGAAGGCACAACGTCCGGCAAACAGATACAGCGAAACAGTCGTCTGCTGGAATTAGCACCCGAATTGAATACAGTGGACAAGCTTATAAGAGTTGGAGGACGACTAAGGAAAGTTGCTGTGAACAAAGATGTCTGGATAGAACCCGGTTACTAAACTAATCAAGGAGGCCGATACCCACTTCAGTTATCAGGCTGGCACCGAGCAGGTGTTTGCCCATCTGCGTCGCCGGTTTTGGATCCTTAGAGGACGAAGCGTGGTAAAGGGAATGCTTCATGCCTGTCCAGAATACCGTCGTTGGCGTGGAAAGCCCGAGGTTCCACGTATGGCTGATCTTCCGGAGTGCCGATTACGTCTATGCAAGCCACCCTTTTACTGTACAGGAATGGATTGCTTCGGACCGATCCATGTGAATGTGGGATGGAGACGAGAGAAGAGGTGGGGTTTGGTTTTCAAACGCACGACGACACGGGTAGTGCATCTGGATCTTCTAGAGAGCCTTGATTCTGATCATTTCTTGATGGCATTCCGTCGTTTCGTCTCACGTAGAGGGGCCCGTACGAACTCCTGAGTGACTGTGGGACGAAGTTCAAAAGGGCTGACACCGAAATCAAGCAGGCGTTAAAGTCCATGGAACCCGAACTAATACATAGACTAGCCAAATATCGAGTCAAGTTCCACTTCAACCCCCCTAATGCACCGCATTTTGGGGGTGTAGGAACGTGAAGTTAGTCCACGAAAACAGCATTAAGGGCTGTACTAGAGGACAGAACAGTGGCCGAGCCAGTGCTACGCACGGTCCTGACAGGTGGAAGGAATCTTAAATTCTAAACCTCTTGGATACGCCTCCTACGCCGATGTCGATCCTGTGACGCCAAATATGCTTCTAATTGGGCGGCGGGATCCGGCATTACCAATGTTGATCTACGATGAGGCCGAACTAAAGGGCTGTGGGAGTTGACGGCATAGTCAGTTGTTATCTGACCAGTTTTGGCGTCACTTCTTGCGATCGTACCTCCCCACCTTACAAACACGCCAGAAATGGAAAAGAGAGGAAGAGAACCTCTCTGAGGGAGACGTTGTGATGATTGCGGATCCCCAGTTGACCAGGTCACAGTGGCCAGTGGGCAACGTCTCCAAGGTATTTCCTAGTAGCGACAATTGTATCCGAGTAGTCAATGAAGGGTTAAGTGTCGAGAGTACAAGCGTCCTGTTGCCCGACTGGTGAAACTTGCCAAGTACGGTGAAGCGGAAACTTCTGGCCTGACCAAAGTTCTGCTCGCACAAGTCCATGTGCCATTTAAACTCTGTGGCAACAGTAGGTAAGTCTACCCCATTAACCTGTCCTTGTTTTTAGAGTTAGCTTTAAAGGTTGAAGTTACCAGAATTTAATGTTTGAGTTAACAAAATTTACCGGGTGAATAGTTTACTGTGGAATAAAGGTAAGTTTGTGATGACAAAATTGTTGTAGAAATTTTGGGGTCGGCTGTTGGAACTGCGCTGCACTAAGTTTCTATGTCAAGAGAGGGCGCTGTTCTCTTTACGACGACCGAGTAGTGGCGCGCTTGCCCTGGCGCTTGCCGACTAGACCGCGTTGCAGCTCCGCCATGTTGAGTTGGTTTACGGGGATCAATGAAACCAGTTTTGACTCAGCCTACGGGAGGGAGCATCACGCCAACTGATGCTTCGGGAGGGATTATCTATATACATGTATAGATGTTTCTTGAGACATACCGTACATGCATTGTTTCAAGACCAGTCCGAATAAAGAATAAATAATTAAGGCAGAGTCCAACACAAAATTGAAATAACAGTCTACAATCAGTGAGAAAATATATGAATTTTCTTAGATAACACAGAATTGTTTACACCAGTGTCAGGTCCTAATTCACAAAGAAGGTTTAAAACCCCTCCTAGGTTTTTAAGCGCAAGTGCACACTGAATCTGATCCAATAATTGGTTTAAGTGCAATGTGATTTGTTTGTTTGTTTATACAGGAAAATCCCAGTCAGTGATCAGTGTACTGTTTTCCACGGGGCCTATTTACGTAATTTGATTACGCTTAGAAAATCTAGGAGAGGGTTTAAACCCTCCCTTTATGGTTTAAAACTCTTTTGTGAATTCGGGCCATATGGTTTGCAGACAGTGACAAGTTAACTTCTTTATGGAACTCTTTCCAACATTTTTCAGTGTTCTCCATGGGGGTTTTAGCAGGGTGAAAATATTTTATGCCGCCGTGGAGAACAATAATGTTTTATTTCCTAGTCTGCCGTGTCCTGTTTCCTACATGTTTAAGTAGTGATGATTTCATCCTCTATTAGACATGTCTGCTTCAGGTTTGGTGATTTTTTAAATGTCAGGAAATAAACAGGGCCCCCCCGTTATCTGTTATTGATTGACAGATAATGAATTGGCAAATGTAGCTGTAACATTTTAAATGTACATTTTAATCCTGATGGTGGTCAACCTTCTGTCTGCTATTTCAGAAAGCCCAATGGACAAAGAGGCAGCGGGGTTAGCACAGTTCCTGTCACTGGTTTTTCCTACTTTGGACGATGAAAATCTTCGAGAGATCAGGATTGAACTTGAGAAACTTGGGTGTGATGGTGTTGAATATCTGCAGCATGCTACAGAGGATGACCTGCACTTCCTAAAACCGTTACGAAGGAAGAAACTTTTGGCTGCTATTTCTGCAAGTAAGCATTGTATCAGTAGAAGTGGTTAGGGCTTTATAAAAAAAGATGTTCTGTAGTGAGTTGGGGATAACTGTCACTATAAGGGTGTGATTAACCTCAAACTAGGTTACTCTGTACCAATTATTACTTTATCGTCATCTTTCAAGCCCCTATTAGCACAATTTTGCTTCCTTAAATGCGTATTAAGCTTAACAATTAGGAAGAACGGTTGGGGGGTAGCAGCTAAAGTGGAAACTCTTTATATAAAGAAGTTGCTGGGACCAGGAAAATGTGTTCGTTATATCAGGTATTCTGTTACATCAGTAGTCAAAGACAATACAACACAATGCCAATTGAATTCAATGGGACCACTCAAAATATTTGGTTATTAGGTATTTTGTTATCTCAGATTTTGTTATACCGAGTTTCCACTGTATTAGGTTTGTGGTGGGTACATGTTGGTAGGTTTCTAGTTAGCTACAGGTGGCCAGTCATGCAGCAATATGACAAATTCCCGTTTGAAATTTCCTTAGAGTTTGTTTAAGGGTAATCATTGTTGATGCCAGGCTTGAAGGAAGTCTTTTTGTGGATTTCATTCATCACCTGAAGATCCAATCTCCAATTGCTAGCTGTAGCTTCCTCATGGATCCTACCCACCACTGCTAATTGTCAGCAAAGTGCTAGGCCCATGGCTTCTTATTATGTTGATTTTATAAATTCGTCACAATTGTTTTCAGGATTGGCTACTACCTCTGGCACAGATCATGATGAACAAATTCCGTTGGAAAGTTCCATGTCTTCAACAAGCACCATTCCCGATACCGATCCTGAAGAATCCAGCAGGTGCTCTACTCTTGACCCAGTAAGTTCGGATTTCAGCATTCCACGGCATAAGCTCCCACGCACTGCGATGAAAAAGTGTGGGGTCAGAGATGCCTTACTGCCTCAGAGACACGTGAAATTAAGCGAATTGTCAGTGATGAAATGATGGGAGTGGGAGTAACTAAACGTGGAGCCATTCGCAAAGCTGCCAAAGCCATTTGTGACAGATACCCTTGCTCCTTTGAAGACAGGGGTATTGGAGGAACCAAATTAGGCAACGGGTATCAGTCTCTCTTTTCTGGAATAGGGAATCACGTTTACAATGAGACTCATAAGATTCGTAAACGTAAAGCTGAAGTGTTGCAGTCAAAAGCTTCAAATGACAGCACAGAGGATACTGCAGACTTTGATATGTATGGCTGCAAACAGGGCATGTGGTTGCCAGACTGTCCAAATGAAGATGAGTTCAACGCCCAGATGGAGAAGAAAAAACAGCTGCAGAATCTGAAAGAGCTACCAGATGGTGACACTGAGGAAGTGATGAATCTAATGACTGATACGTACTGTCTCCAGCGCAAAGATATTTGCAGTGGCATGCCTGTCGTTGAACTCATAAAGGAGTGGCCTTTTGTCTTAACCTACAAGTGTCTTGCCATACATTTCCACATCATCACAGAAAGGAGTCGCTTCTCGCAAGGAACAAGGGTAGTCGCATATACGAGTACGTATTGTCAGGGCCACATAAAAAGAAGTCTGCAGATCTGAAGCACTGGATTGGCATCATAAAAGCCGAGGTAGAAGAGACAAAATCAACAGGCCCTCAATGCCAAGGTGTTTTCTTCCTGTTCCTGCACTACTTCGAAGAGAAAAAAGATAGACTGTTCCGCTTCTATGGAGAATGTATATAGCCACTTAACAGGAGCTATCCATTTACTATGTACAAACGTTTACCAAGTTTTTTTTACAACTCCTACTCCAACTGTATGCATTTCACACAAACATAATATTACAGCAAATACATATATGATTATGCAAAATGCATAGATTTTCATGTCCCACCCCCCCCCCCCCCCACACACCTCCAATGTGTACAAACTAAATGGATGACTCTTCTCTTATTTGCCTCGGATCATAATGACCCGACTCATGGGCAAATTATCACTGGTTCTGCTCCCCAATAAAACACATGCTCGCACCAGTTTGATATTTTTTTGGCCAGCCCTTGGACCACGCCTTCGACTGAATGGTCAGGCCCTATCCAGTAAAAGCTACAATCCACTCGCGTTTTGTGCTGGTCACTGTGCAGTCAATGAAGATAATTATATATAACGATGCTGGCAATTATGTTATTTAGAAGCAGAACTAGTATCTTAAAACCTCAAGAACTTGATGGATTTTGTTGCTCAATCTGGAATGTGATCCGAAAAGGCTTTTTTTACTCCAGTCAGGTGAACAAATTTATGCACTGTTGTAAGATAATTGCATGTTCTTTTACAATGTCCTGATAGTATAGTGAGTAGGAAAATATGGTTAGAGAGTGTTGGTACTAGTGACAACACCTATCCTGTTGTTGCAGTGATAGGGTGTCAACCATGCAATGAAACAGACATGGGATATTGCTCTGGCAAACATCAGCAGCTATCTGCATCTGTTATTATTCTAAACATCTATGCCATTTGTTTATTTAAAGGAACATTACAGAATTGGTAAGAATTGGTAAATATACTTTAATATCACTGATTAACATAAAACTTACACGGTCTAATGATGATGATAGAAAACATCCCTTGAAATATTTCTGTCTGAAATGCCATATTTGATGAGGAACAAACAAAACAAATGTCCGATTAGAATTTATCGCTCAGTGAGCGTTTTATTCATTTTTTTAATAGATTTCGTAGATACTGCCCTCACATGACCCATAATAGTTAATACACACAAATAATTCGCGAACCGTCGAGCGACGCGTCGCTCAATAATAACACACCGTCGAGATGAGCCAAGCTACGACGAGGTTGTGTACTTATACGTAGTCTGGCTCCCAGACCCAAAATCTCCGACGTAATGGAATATTTGGTCAGGGAACTAGACTACCATACCGGGGTCTGCAGCTAAGTTATCGACCATCAGCAAAATGGAAAACCGTAAAAAAAGCACTTGCAGGGCGTCCTAAACAGTCAGAAATTGCCCAAAAAAAAGATCAAAAGCAAAGTACAACAGAGAACATAGAAAGACGGTATCTCTGTTATCCACGTCGATGAAACTACCAGTATCCGTTATGCAGAGATGGCATCGTACATCAACTGAATTACAATTATGGTAGTGACCTACTAGTCCATAGGATGCTCTCTAGCCAGTGACGTGTGTACGTGTTATAATGCACTACACAGCATGGCTAGTACATGTATACGTAAAACAGTTTTTTATGATAGTCTTGCAGCAAACTTGGTCTTGATTTGCAGTGATTGTAATAATAACTACTAATGATGGAGGACGTATAATTACGTACATGTAGATAGCGAAAAAGGTGGCATAAACCAAAAAATGTAATATTGACGGCGCGATTGCCAAGCCCACGAAGAAAGTTGAGCAGTCGGAATCATGTTACGCAGAAAAGACACGAAGAAACGGCAGCTACTGGCAGCGCCACGTCAGACTCACAGTCAGGTCCACAAAAAATGACTACAGTGTATGTATAATGATTTCCACTGAAAGTAAAAACATTAATGCCACAATGCGATATGCCCAGATTGCTTAAGGAGCAATTGTTTCATAGTCCATGCCTACAACATCAACAGAGGCATGAATGTAGCTTTGCAACTTAATTAAGTGCTGTAAGAAAGTGTACAGTATGGTCCTGGAATGGGTCAGTGATGAAACATTGATACAAACATATATGCATGTAAACATTTTAAATAATCATCAATTAATCAGATGTTATTGACGCCGCGCGTCATATCAAAAGGTACCTCTTGTCGGCCTGTGTGGTTCCAAGTTATTGGCACTGAAAGTCACATATGTTAAAAATCGAGGCCTTGTGTCAAACTTTTTATTTATGTTTAAAACTTGTCTTTGAAATGTACTTCAACAGAATAATTAATTCCTATGTCGAATAAACATCATCAAACTTGCTAAAAAAGTGAAATTAAAATTCAGATATATATTGTTTGTTACTGAACTTTAAACCTGATTTCCCGCAACTTATGCTGCTGCTGATTGGCTGCGAGTCGTCATCTGAGCATAATTCCACGACCGAGTTTTTCAATCTCTTTAAAGTTT
>JAVCKS010033869.1:10437-27448 GCA_032273685.1 Pteraster tesselatus | reverse complement strand
TGCATGATATACCAGTCTAGTTAATCTCAGTCTGGTAGTACTAAGCACGTATGCAGTAAACATTATTGTATTTCAAAACTGTGTCAATGTTTGTGCAGTTTGTGAAGGTCTCATGTAAGAGTGTGTTGCCTATGGATTTCCTTAGCTACAATAATATAATTTCTTCAAACACATAGTCCCACCAACAGGGTGGGTTTCCGGGGCAACCATCAGGGGCCCCGCAATGGGCCGGTAACGATTAAAGTGGTATCTATTGTTTTTCCCTGAATGGGTCTTGGCCCCGCCTCATCATGACGGCCCTGCAAACAACACGCAGGGTAAACCATTTAGGAGACTACCAAGAACTGTAGTTTCTATATAGATTTCATAAGGATTTGAATATTGGGCTCAATACGACCGTTCAGTGTTCAGTTATTTAAACGCTTTTATAACCTCCATTATTAATTGTCAAAACACGTGAATACACAGGGTGAATGTATTATATATGTAATTGTAACATCGTTCGGGATGATAATGATAAACAGACATGTGATACTGCCTGTGTCAATATTACACTGTTTACTCACTATACACTAAGAAATAAAGGTTCAAACCAGCACACGTACAGAGATGATGCATTAGCGGCACTCCTATAGGGGTGCAAACGTACCACACGAATAAAGGGACAAACCTACATCCCAAATTGAGGTGGAACCCTATAATTCGTAATGTGGTAAATGTGCACTCGTAGTAGGAGTGCAGCAATTAAACACAACGACTCGTACGGTAATCCAGTTTATTCGTGTAGGTCTGCTTAAGGAAATGCTCAACTGGAGATTATATCGTGCACGCTAATGGGTGGACCTTCTTGCCACTGTTGGGGAAGGGAGTTTCCGCCGGTGTCCCCATCTCACTTGAGATGGGGAGATGATTTCTTATAGGCCATAATCATTTAAAAATTATTAAAGTCGCTCCATGGTGTCCATATCCACAATTTCTGGATCCCGGCCCATTGGCCCCATATCCACAATTTCTTGATCTGACTCTATCCACAATTCCTGGATCGGGCCTTCATATTGACATTGTGCGATGGCGTACTTAACACACTAAAAGCACCTCACCTGTACAGTCAGAGTTTACGTGTGACTGTCGTTATTGATCACACCGTGTGACCTTTTGGTAGGCATTCAGCGTACACACATGCACATGTCTGGTTGCTTAATAACAACAAAGTACATGTAAATGGCCTAATGCGGGATATCACAGCGAAAAAACAGACGTTAATCCACGCTTGTCATTGCATCCTCATCCTTACTTCTTTATACAATTACACAGTACCTGTAGTAACATGCCCCTTGTCCATCAGCCCTTTGGGGCTGTCGGTGTAGACAGGTTCTTACTTGCTGTGACAAATGAAATTGTTTATTGCAATAAATTAGTATCTCTCTACGTTTCCCCTAAAGAATTGTAGAAGACGTTATTACTCTGTCACGTCTACAAGCGCCCTATAACATGGGAGAGATGGATGCCTCCCTTAAGATTAATTTACATGAGATGCCGAGATAGTGTACATGCAATATTCCCAGCGTAAATACGGCATTGGGGATTGTGCCCCCAAACCAAAGTTACTTAAAAACGACGCTGCCTCGCAATATACCTACAGCTTAGGTCACAGTTATTACAAACATCGTGGCTCGAGTAACAAATGTATACAAATCAATTGTAATCATGACAAATGAGTAATGAAGCCCTACTTTGAAATACATCATGTCTTAAGAAATTAAAAAACAGACGATATAAATAAACCTCCGTTCTCAACTTTCCTGAGCATTTCATCTCCATTTAGCAGCCCAAACAGCCCCACCAAGCTTGACGGTGGCGGTGGGTTAATATGTTTATAAATCTAATTAGCGCTTTAGAGCTAATTTATGTAGGAACGTTTCTGTATAAACATTTCCCATTCCGTAGTAGTAACCAGAGGCGAGATGTAATTTGTTAGAGAGTTCCTGTCTGATACAATGGCCAACTAAACCCCACAGCTGAGCTCAGCTAATGCTATAGCCTTAACACAGTTCAGTGTCCGTGTGCACCCGAAATGATAGGACTACATAACCTATTGCCATTAATTATCAAACACAACAAAAATGGTGAATGTACGACCTAGAACTTAAACTAAAAGTGTCGATCACCCTAATACAACGAGCGCCGCGTTTAGCTTATCTTTTACAAATGCGTCTTTTAAAAGAGAGGTTTCCACACCGATATTCTGTTCGTGATCATGTATATGGTACTTCAGTGCTTTCTAAAAATGTGATATTCTAGGGTCATTTTGACGTGCTTAGAATGAAATTTAACTCTAATAATGGGGAAACTTCCCCTTTAAGAGACACTGTGTAAGCTCTACAAAATAAGCCCGTCGTATCAGCGGCCAGCTTCTTTGCTTTAATCTGTGTTAAATATTTCTGCAAAAAAACTGAAGAATGTATTTTCTGCACAAAATAATAGTACGTATACCGGTATAGGCCTGCACTGACGTAGTTATAATGTCTCATACTCTCAATAATACGCGTCCAATATTCGGCTCGTCCAGTAAGTTATACCCAGACTACTCAAGCTGTAATCTGAATTACAGTTGCAGTAATGGAAACCCCCCAGTCTATAGTGTATTCATCTGGACCTAAGACGGCCACTCATGCTCATTATACACAATTACCCGCTTGAAATTATAATCCCTAACACAATTTTAAATGCAATATGTCCATCCCGCCGAGAGGACGGGCCACTAATTGTCTCGTATTCAGTTATAGCGTCCACTTGGCAATCACCTACCGCGAGCATCGTAGGCAATGATTAATGGAACACGACCTGTCCCCTTCATCTAATATTATTAGTCAGGATGCTAGCCCTATTTGAAATCCGTGTAGTTTATAGACACGCTGCAGTGGATCGTATAGCTCTGGGCTAGATTGTTACATATAATTCCAATAACCATTGGCGAATGAAGTATTGGCAAACACGAAGAAAAATACGATACACCTAAAATCGTACATGCCTCAAATTGAAGTGCGTACGTACATTATTATAAGATAAACTATATTTGATCGTGTTAAATAGACCGTCCTCATTTGGTCGTATAACGCCTGGATTTGAGACTCGACTTCTTTGTTTGAATGAAGTGCACAAACGGTAAAAACAAAACCCAACTTCGTGGGGTTAATACTACTAATAGGCCTACTACGACTATACTTACCAATGAACTGAATACTATACTGTACATATATGTAGCTTGTTTGGTCATAAAATGGTTCGCATATAATTCAGGCAAAACTTTTTCACCGAAGAACGATTATTCCCGACTAACATATTTCGGTTGTGTGTGAACACCGAAGGGACCAATATGCATTATGAGACTGTTATTAAACCCCCCTCCCCTCCACCACTCCCCTCCCCTCCCCTCAACCCCAGCTCCCATTCGCTCCTCTCCAGCTACCCTTCTCTCCCCTCAGTCTTTCCCCGCTCCCTTCCGCTCCCCTCCACCACTCCCCTCCTCCCCCGCTCCCCTCCCCTCGCAGATTTCTGTTTTCAGTTGGACTGCTTTGATTGCCATACCGATTTTCGGTGGTGTGGAAACGGACAACTTATTGTCATATTCCTCTGGGTCAATTTTGTAACCATAAACTCGGATATTCGGATGTGCGTGGAAACGTACCATAGCACAGTCAGTACGCGTTAGGTACGATAAATCACATGTACAGTTCGTACACGCATAGCTGCGGACAGTATTGCATGGAGACAGACACACTTGCATAATGCTATACGTTTCACATTGCTCATAATCGTTTGGTTAATCCTCACTACACTTACACTTACACCGCGGCGGATTGTATTTAACAGTTACCTCCATTATGGATTCGTTTGGTCAAAATCGGACACATAATTTTGTACTGCATGCAGCAGACGGGCGCGCGTACGCCTCAGTACGCGCGCCCGGCCAACAACGCGCCCTGCCACGCGCTTAGCTACACGAGCGTCCAGCCACGCGGGCGCCCAGCAGCCACTTGCCCAACCACACGCGCGCAAATCTACGAGTAAAGCTACTGTACAGTCATGTGTACAGTACATGTATATGAGCCACACTTCCCAAGCCAACTAGTAAAATGGACAATGATGCGTGTAATATTTCTAATGGTTTCAAGCTAGCTTGTGTCAACGCAATTACGCGCTTGTCAAAACAATACCGTTCAGCATTAGAAACAAAACGAAACCATTAGTGAAATGTCATGTTGCGCCAGACTGATTGCGCTTAATGTCCGTCTGCCATTTTAAGTTTTAAAACGGACCTGCTAATCTTAACAATTATATCTATAGTTCAACAACTCCGGTAATTATCGGTTTGTCTTGCTAGAATATTCTGTAAACACATTTTTAGAGGGGCGACCTCTGTTTCTGTTCAAATCGAACCTTTAGATGCAACTTGCCATATAAAATCACCGATATGGTTACCTTGATCAAATAGCGAAAAAACGGGTGGAGGGGTGTTCCGATAACATCATAGACGACCAATTCCGTTAGTGACAGCAATGCATGCTGAATGTTGAAATGCATGATTATTGTTGAAATAATGTAAATATTGTTTTTAAAAATATATTCAGACAAATGTACAATTCAAAGTGTAGTGAAGTATATCCCTGGAGTGGGGAAATGGCAATAAACGTCCCATCACCATGCGACATCCGGACGTCGTTCTTAATGGTTTCTGACCTTTCCATTGCTGTTTTATAATCCGTCTTGCCAAAAAGAAAAAAGATTATTCGATGCAAACAGGGTTGCTTCTGAAGTCAATCTAATTCATGCGATTCTGCTGACGTTAACAGTACAAATAATATAGTGGTTCATTGACTCGTACCGAGGGAGGTAGTTGATAATAAGTATTGACATTTGTACGGGTAATGGTTGCACTCAGTGTCCATACTCATCGCTAATCACACTAATGCATCCGTTAAGGTTATTGTGTTTAACATGATGCTACATAAAGCAGCAATAACAATTTTTGCACTGGCTGGATGTCATTTTCGTTTCAACAAAAACGACACATTGATTTTTCGGCAAAACCAAATATATTTTTAAACATTATTGACAATTATAGTGACCTCTGTGGGGAAAACGGCCGGTGCGTGGTCAAAGTTATTCACAAAGAGTGGATAATTTAAAGGCAATGTGATTAACACGGATTGAATAAGTGATTACCAAACTACACCGTTCACAAAGATTGAACAATCAAAAGGACGATTGGATAATTCCCTTGAAGATTGCTGCTGCATGTTCCTACTCCGTTATGCCATTAAGCGAATCCCTTAACCTTTTTTTCTAAGACCTTCTGTCAACTATATGCTAGTGTTCCGTCAATGTGAAAGGAAGTCATAAGATAAATTTGAGACGGCGCATGGAGGAATAGTTGGAATAAAGTCGGAAATATAACAAAACAATAGGCCTACATGACAAATAACGATAATTCAAATTAACGCATAACTTGAAAATATTCCATATGCCAAAAATATTTCGTCAATATTATACTCTTACTAGTGAGAAGGGCACAACAAGCTGGACTGCATGGTAAGTATAACCAAACAAACGTATAATGCAATCATATTTACGTGATGTTGGTGGTAAGCAAAACACCGATGATGCGTACTTGCACTCGTCTACGTGAACGAAACCTTATACAGACGACAGATGGCATACATGTTTACGTAGCAAATTACATAAAATCTCAAACTAAAACAATATGCATGCGCACACCGTAGGGTGATATACACTTAAAGTACATACTATAGTACGGTACTGAAGCATGAACACCCATATGATCCGAAGGTGATTGTTAATCCACTGTTCATGGTATTTTCCATAGATCATTTGATAAAAACGTTCGCCGAAGGGAAATCGTGCATTACCTTCACCGGTTCGCAGGTAGGTATACCTCCTGGCTTCATGCACGTTTCTCCTGCTATTGCTTTACCATCGTCGTTAATGTTGCGCAAATTTCCGGCGTTCATTTAAACGAGCAAACCAACGGGCCATGTGTTGACTAAACGCGCGGGTTGCATTCTAATGGATGGGTTGTGCGGAGCAGCTCTAACTGGCACATTATGCCGTTGACGTTTACTCACAAATTAGTCTACGGACGAATGTTATCGATCGCAGGTACGCTTGAAACTACACGGAATGTCTGACTTAGACTAAGAGTTATGAGCAGACGGTATAGGTATATCACGGTTTTCTGTTGTTAGTTGGTGTATGATATGACATGTTCTCCTCGCACACATTATGTCCACGCAAAATGGTGAAATTCTTTAATCCCTAAAGAATATTTTATTAAAGCATCATTATAACACATTAACAGTGATCTCGAAAAAAAAATGCTTTAAGTAAACTCCAGTTTAGACCTACATGTAATACCTTAACTTTAATCATGAATCACTATACAGGGCGTCTCAAAATGAAGTAAACAGTTCAAAAATACCGCTAAATTATTAAAAAGTACGAGGTATGTGGTCAACATGCTGTAATTAATAGGTAAATCAACATCTTGTTCTCCAAGAACTGCAAAATCACTGGCGTGTGACAATCAATAAGGACACTGTGGCTATTATTGGGAGCCAAGTATACAAAAGCAGTAGAATGAGAAATAGTGCCCTTCCATAATGTAGTACTTATAGTTGTAGTAGTACTTTACTTGAATTTGAATTTGTTTTCACTTGTATTATCCTTTTAATGTATAATGTATTGTATAATTTGTAATTATAATTCACTTTCGAGTCTTGAAATAAATAACCCATCTTGAATTGAATCGAATCGAATTACATGGAACCGAATCGAATCGAATGGAATTGGATTACTCAAAGTACATGCATATCCAAAGTCTAAATCGGCGGATGTAACTACAAACGCCACGTTGACTCGTCAAAAAGTTTTAATAACACACTTCACGATTACTTTAAGCAGACTTGCAAACACGCACCTCTTATCAGAAAAAATAGCCGAAATTGTTTCGCTTTCAACTCGATTTTCGACACAAAAAATAAACACTTCACCATGCAACTTGCAAGAATTGACGCTCTGTCTGTGAGTTCGTGGTGGATCGCTTTTTCCGAAGGTGGTAAACATTTACTAGACATCCGTTGACGATGCGAAGGGACAATGTCTTGTCGAGATTTTTCTATAGAGCTCATCCGTTATGTCCGGAAGTTATCACCATCACGTTGATTAGTGCATGCAACATATAACGTCAATGCTCGTAACACTCATTGAGTTGGATGTGTCAGTACCTCTTATACGTTTGAAAGTATTTACCTTGGTTTGTCAGTTAGTTAAAGGAGCACTACCTGGTGTCGTTACGGCTTCAGGGCGCCCGTATCTGATCATGGTGCACAGCTAGCTGCGAGTATCGATTTCTATAATTTGCAGGACCACAGAATATGCAGAAACTCGCAAATTACTATTAGGCCTACATGTACCAATCGGCATGAGATTAAAACTAGCCTGTTTATCTTAACGTTATAGTGGTCTACCTTGGTACAAAATGGAGAAGCTATTGATGCTTAAGCCAGAAGGTTTTTCACGATGATAGGGCCAAGACAGAGGGGATTCTGGGAGATGTCTACACACCCAAATGCGACTTGCCGAGTTATTCATGTTGCATGTATAGGTCGGCTGGTGTGTTGTCTTTATTGTACATGTCTAGTGTGTATATACTAGTCTTAACAGATTTGAACCGTATCTATTTAATATTGACATGTTACTTTACGTAATATGTCGAAGTTTGTTCAAGATAAAATACAAATTAAGTTGTCGCTATTGTGTTATTGTTCGAACGTGCTATACGTCGTCAGCTTACAGAACGTAATGAGTTCATCTGCCTGCAGGTCCTATCGGCACCAAACCTTACCCGTGTTTATTGTGCAAATTGAGGCATGAAACAGCAAGGGATTAGCGACTGTTACGGTAAGGTCTCCATTATTGTGTGCATTTCTCTCAAAAACGTTAAGACAAAGTTCTCAACTTAAATCATAAAAATCCGATTAAAATTGGGCCCAATCAGTTAGGGTTAGTGCTCAATCACTGCAGCAGCGAACTGGATATCGGCCGCGCGAGGCAAATAATAACAAAAACAGTAAAGATGCACGCCCAAAACGCTGATACGTTTGTTATCATTAAGGACGATTGCGTAAACGATGGGCGTCCTCACACATTCTTCTATACATTCGATTATACAAAAAAACACGTCCTGACGGGGCCTCTGAAAAACTAAACTGTGTTTTGACAAGGGTCCCCCAAGGTCTCCACGAAGGCACAATTTCGTCTTGCTTAAATCTTCTTTACTTGTAATCTTCTTATTTTGTAGAAGACGGTTGTCAGATTGTGAGAGGAATGCATAAACAAGGGGCAATCCATCAGCTGTGTATTGTATCGAACAACATCGGCCGTGCTGGCAAAGGTTGAATAAACCTATGCGTATCTTGGGGATAAAACGAGAAAGTATAAATTCCAACTGGTGATAACACGCGATCGAGAGCGCTAACCGCTGTGGAAACAGATTGTCCAAGTCCACAATAGCTGCTAGCGCTAGATAAATCCCCTGTAAAAACTGCAATCGTTTTAGGTGGGTAGTCTTTTCTTGGCAATAAACACCTAAAAGTATAGAAACAAGTAGGTTAATGTATTCCGTACAATACAATGTATCGTTAACCATTGACAAGTATGTCTGCTTGGTTACCTGTCGTTATGAGTGTAGCTATAACGCCACGAATAGCCGTACAGCTATGACAAACACTATAACATCACCATGAACAGAATGGTTTTAACTATATATACATGTATACGAACAGCCACGTAACACACCTGTCATTTCAAGATACGGGTGAGTTACGTCTTCACGCTTCATTTCATCCAGCGTCATCCCTGACATTTTACATTTCCCAGTGAGTGGTTGAAAAGCTATTGCCTTGTAATCATCCATAAAACAAGTTATTTAGGAAATGACAGCTTTTTTTGACCGCGTATTTTGAGCGTGATCATACACTGTCATCTGTCTTTGGCAAAGTATTTGTCTTGTACCGGAAACCAACATTCTGCATGCGATTTTAGGATCCCGAATATATTGCTGCAAGAAAATGAATTCAGAAAATGTATGAATTCATGAATTTAGGAAACATTATTCTCAATTTAATCGAGAGAAAATAGGTTATTTGACTTGTCATGATGTTAGCCTAGAAAGTAAGTACATTCATGACGGTGGAGTAAAGTAGCGTGTCAGTGTCGCCGAGGCGCGTCTGAAGAGTTTAGGTGAAAAACACGGTTTGGTTGTTGGCGTCTAGAGTCTGCTGGTAATGAAACCCCTAAACACTAGGGCTCGACGTCGTTGTGGATTACTAAACGAGTGTACGGTGTTAAATAGAGTACTCAGCAAAGAGCTTGTTGGCAACTTTAAACCCCTTTTAGCCTCAACTGGCCAGATAGCTGTATATTCTCTACAATCTCGCGGGTAAGGTGATGCCCGGTAGGGTTCACCTTCGGCTTTCAACTCGGGGGGTTCTTTGCGAGGCTGAGAGATTGATAGAAAGCTATCGACGACGATAATGACGACGATAATGACTATTTGTATGATGAAGGCGATCTTCCACACACGGCTGTTGTTTAATGAGAACAGGAGCTGCTTAGCCTGATAGCCCAGGAGGTTGAGTCCGATGTGCGATGCTATCGCTGATGTGACAGCAGCTGGGATTAAAAACGGGGAGTATGGTCTGAAGAAAGCACAAAGTAATCTCTTCCTATGGTATCGCGTGAGGAGGGTGAGTGTTTGGATATACAACACCACTCTGTATGGAAACTCAAAACGTCATTTGCAGTTTTATTTTCGCCCGTGTTATTCTCGGAAAACAAAAGCCTATTCGTCTCGTCAGTATTTTGTGGGTTCATCTTAAAAAAGAAAACAAGCACTAAATATAGCTAGCAGGTTTCCCGTTCCCGCCTATTTAGTATTTGCCATTAGGTTGACGCCAGTTTTTACCCACCTGCATTCAGATGGTCGAATAGTACACCAAGTTCTCGGGTGTCGTAATATATGATTGTTAGAATTTAATAAAGCGATACGTGAACATTTAATATAGAAATTGAATAGATCTTTCCCGGGTTTTTGTTATTCAACTTTGTTCAAGAGAAATATTTGGGGAAACCTTTTGTAAACAAAATTTGAAAAGATTGCAACGTGCTGCAGTTAATAGAAGTCCACCAATGAAATTATTGTAAATGTATATAATATTACACCTTTTGGCAAGTACAATGACCATAAGAGTACGGTCAATCAATTTGAAAAAAAGGAAAACGTTAAACCCTTCCCCTCCCCCAAATCTCTTTTTGGAAGGCAAGCCAGGTAAGATCAATAGAACTTTACACACGAAGCTAAAAATGATTTTTACTTCACTTCATTGTCAGTAGGCGCTGCGGCCTGTGCGCTGACATACTACGCATGAAGCAGTGTACAGGAACTATGTCGAAATGTGCAATCATTGTTTCAGTTAGATCTATTAAAATAATGAACTACTAAATTATTTCACATTGTTATTCAAATACATTAATTCAATTTAAAGGCGGCACACACCGCCGCAGAGTGGCATATTTCCCGTTTGGTTTCGCGATCACTTCCACCTAAAATAATCTACATAGTAGTGTGGGTGTGTGTGTGTTTGTCTGTCCTCACGCGAAAACTACGCATCGGCCCAGAGCACTAAAAACTAGGGGCATCTTCGGAATCAACAAAACATCTCAAAATTGTTTCCCCCCCCCCCCAAATATAAAGAGGTCTACATATACTAGGCTACATAATGGAGACATCCTAAACTGTCACAACCATTCCTAAACGTAGTGTACTGTCAGTGCCAAGTACTGTACGTACCGGTATACTGTATAATGTACATGTACTAGTGCATGCACAAACACGCGCCCGGCCGCGGCGCCAGGTGTAAACTAAAGAAATACACGTGTGTAATATAAAAAATACGAGTACATATATGACACACGGTTAAGAGTATATAGGATTAGTGTTAGGGTACAGGTAGAGAGCGGGGGAGGGGGATGGCAGAGAAGGGGGTGTATGATAGGGTATGCACTAACCCTAACCCTAGCCCTAACCCTAACATTATCGGCCTTTTCCCATCTCTATTTTTATGACTCTAGGTGGAACCTTTCTCGAGCCCAGGGTATACGTAAATATTAGCACGTAGCGGAACGTGGGAGCAAAATATTCAGGTACATAGTCGACAGACATCATCACGTTCCCCTTCATTTATTTGGTATTTACCTTATCAGAAATGTGATAATGTTGTACTTCAGTTTACTAAAACCTCTCTGACCTTCATTGGCAAAATAAATCATTTATTCTATTACAAAGCACAATTAACGCGAATGCATATTGAATGTACATTACTATAATTACGCATTTTGAAATATCCGACATAATCATTATATGCATATATAATTTATGATGATGTGAGGCCTATGACAATCTGCACGGTATGCCCCGATTAATAACAACCTTGTGTAAATAGCCTATTCCAGTCGCACCCCGTCTTTACTGTATAAGAGAAGAAAAACATGCCGAGTGCCGCGGCACTTAACATCTTTACACCGATCTGCCTCTATGATTAGATTCATTAACACCCGTATACTGTACAGTGTCTAGCGGAGATGTTTGCCTAACGACCCGACTTTCCTACATCCAACCTTTTCATTATCTTCGTCGTGATTTCAGGAGCTACACATCGTTCTTACTAAACGTAAATCGTGCCAAAGTGGTCGGGTTAATTTACGGAGATGGATTTTAACGACGAGAGAAGAGGATTATGGGAGTACTGGACGATTGATGTGGGTAGGGATTATTTCGCACTCATCCACTTTACAGCAGTAGATCATGCGTATTATGATCATGCCACATTGCTTTGTCAAGCCACATTTTGCAACGAGATTTGGGTATCTACTAGGGCCGACTACACGTTGCATGTAAATGTTTAGTAGCTAGGCAACATGACTGTAGACTTTAATTTTTTGCCACGAAAAACAATTAAGGTCGTAGTAGGGTTAGGGTCAAATTGCCACGGCATGTGCGCACTTTGCGACGATACTTATTGTTAGTGTATAACAAAGCAAGTATGGTCGTGATGTAGGGCCGCGATTTTAACGTTTGTGGCCTTCACAAAATAACATGCTATAGGATAATACTAGGGCGACTAGGGCGACGAATCATTTTTTTATCCGTAGACGAATTAAGCGTATTATATCGTGCGCTATATGTGGAACACAATCTTCATGTGTTTCGGTTCTTATTGGAACTTTTCTACAGTTTCTTAAAAATGTGTGCTCTAGTCATTGTCAGGGGGGGGGGGGTTCGTTGGGATCGAACGAACCCCCTTTGAGATGCATGCATGGATGCGCGCACAGATGGATGGATGCACGGATGGATTTCGAGGCCAGAAGAGACTTAGAATGCACACACAAATCACATAGAACCATTCAGCTTCTGGGGCCTTTGAGCGGGCCCCAGAGCCCACGCCTTATGGCCAACTCGCTTCGCTCGCGTTTTATTCCAGAAATGTATTATTAATTTCGAACCCCCCTTGAGAAATCCTGCGTACGGGACTGGGCATAGGCCAAGACATCAAAATACTATTTCACGGTTAATCTTCCGTATGATTGACCCGGTCTCTACTCGGGTTATTAGTCGGTAAAAGGGTCGGGTTGTTATTCGATCAGTGATCGTATTTAGATCAGAGGTCGGTTCCTGGATCAAACGTCGGTATCTACGTGTTGGAGGTTGATATTCGAGTCAGAATGGGGTCATACATTGCTGGGCTGGTTCCGGTCAGTCAGGCCCACGAGTTCCAGTCAGTGTGGCCGGGAAGTTCTGGTCAGTGTGGTCCACGAGTTTCGGTCTCTCTGGCCCACGTGTGCCGGTCAGTTTGACCAACGAAGTACGGTCAGTCTGGCCCACGATCGAGTTCTGACCAGTCTGGCCCCAAAGATTCGATCAGTCTGGTCCACGAGGTCCGATCAATCTGGCCCAAGACCTCCGATCAGTGTGGTCTACGAGGTCCGGTCAGTGTGGCCGACAAGTTCCGGGTCAGTCTGTCCAACGAGCGTTATAGACTGCCACTTTCTATTTTACATATCGTTTCTCTACACTGTACCATCTTGCGCTCAAGCATAACTTGGAGACCACTGGATCCTCAAGGCAGAAACAGATCCGCGCGCGTGCTGCCTCGTGTCAGTCAGTTTAAACAATGAGATACAGAGGCATGGATCAACATCCCCACAAGCTGGGACGGAGGTTGAAGTGTGACAGTGATAAAAGTGGAGACACGCTACAAACACCAGCCACGAGCAATACAGTGAAACATTGGGATATTAAAACTAAACTTACCGGGTGACAGACAACGTCTGAATCAGAAAAGATCACCGTCACCCCTGTATGCAGATGGAAGGGTGACATTTCGAGTGCTGGCAGTTTAGACATAATTATCGGTGTCGTATACACTGACTATAGCGACTTTGGAAATCTATTGCCGGGCCATGTTGGTTTTCTACGGCATGTCCGGTAATTTAGGCATTGATTCGCACACTAGTTAGCATGCAGAAATGATGAATCAACTTGAAATTAGAAGCCATGACACTAAGTAATTTGAGTGAAGTAATTGTTTATATTGTTATAATTGTTTATATTGTTATAATTGTTTATATTGTTATAATTGTTTATATGTCTATTACCACTCGCTTCGCCATTTCAGAGATTGCGTTTAGCACACAGCATAATACATGCACGTGCATTCGGGTAAAATACTAAAACATTTACATAACACATATTTAATATTTCGTAACGGATGACAGAATACTTGTTGTCAAATATGAACGATCGTATACTTTAGATATGCATGCAGTACGAGTGTTTTCCTGTTGTCCGGCGGGGTTTGCTACCGTACCCGGTTTCCGTACGAGACGGTGCGGAAACGAACATGACCTCGGGGACTAAGTGGTCGAAAAGAGAAGGATCGTTATTATTTGACACGTTTATCATTTCATTTCTTCTTCTTTCCTTTTTCCTTTTTTTACGTAAAACGAGAAGTGCTTGAAATGGAAACCAGGCGAGAAGTCGAGAATGAAAAGTGGCTAAACCACCGGGACGTGTTAAAGAGACATCGTCACCAAGCCTTTAGTCTGAAACTACTGGATAGATCATCTTGGCGTTGTGCACAACTTGATCTAAACTATAGCCTACATCATCTCGGCGTTGTGCGTATCGTCACCAAGCCTTTGCCTTTAAACTATACCGGTACCACACGTGGGTTTCTGATGAGTGTTTTAGTCCCATATTGCATGTACTAGTTGGTTGTGTTATTTTAACGAAGACAGGCGCCTATGTTTACACTATATCAGAACATCTAATCTAAGTCCAGTTTGAGTGCTAACGCGGTAGAGTCGCTGTTGGATCAAACTCATCGATTACCAAGCATGCTCCGACAGCGCTCTTGCTGTAATTGCCCGACCAATCATAATAATATTTGTTTTTGCACGAATATTTGGACAAAAAATAAACGGTTGTTAAGAAACTTAAAAAAATTACCATAACTCTGTGCTTGTTATAAATTATTTTCTCCATTAGAGTTTTCAAACTTTCCGAAAAAATAGGTAAAACGAGTTTAAAAACGAAGCATATCATATCTGTTCCATCTATAATAAATCGTTTTGGCAGAGTGGATTACATATTGTTGTTGTGCACGAGAGTTTCATAAAAAGTTACATAATATAGAACAAAAGGAATGTTACTCTCATAAACCAACCGCCACGGTTATTATTAAAGCAGGAGGATTTAATCGCTGCTAATTTATCAAGTCAATTTAAACAAACTGTCTCTCCACGCGCGTTATTAAATTTGTAGGGAAACAATCTCATGAGAGGGGAGGGGAGGGTATCTGGACGATATGAAAATATCGCCGCTAGGTGTCTCGTCTTACCAAATTGTTGACACACACACATCTGAAGAGCTGCTTTTAAGGAACAAAAACCTCTCCACCATTAAGACTATGTATGTTTAGGAAGAGGAGGAGGAACAAATGATAAACGTAGGTAGGTCTGCAGGATCTCTCTGGATGATGTCGAGAATAAGGAAATGGTGATTATTATTACTCTTGTTTATAAGAAAAGAAATTAAATTACTGATGGCCGGTTTGAATTGGCAGGAGGAACCGGTTTACCGACGTTTCGCCTGGCTCAAATAGTGCGGTTAGGGAGGGGGGGAGGTCAGTGTTAGGGCCAGGGTTCGGGTTAGTATACCCAACTCCTCCACGACCCCTCCCTACCCCAACCCCATCTCCAACCTCTTCCATCAACCTCTTCCTATATCCCTCCCCACCCCTCACCACCTCCATAACCCCAAGTATTAGGAATGGTTTGTCAAATGTTTGTAAAATTTCAAATTATAGCATAAAATTTGCTTGTCAATGATGAAGGGATCGATGGGTGGTCAATGAATATTTCAAAGTATAGCATGTCCAGCCTAATTATGTATCATCATGCCGTGACCTCCGAGGTCAATCTCATATAGCCCCATGTCCAAATCAGTATGATTATCCATGTGAGTATCCATGCAAAAAGTCAGATATCTTTTCGTTTTGGCGCGATTGAGCAACAGATAGACAAACAGACGCACACAAACTTGAACAAAATTAATATAGATGAATGATGTGTGATAGGACGATGGATGCTAAGCAAACACCACTCGTACAAACTTACTATAGCGGTGCATTTGTATTGTATCTGTGGCAACATAATCCTCATCGTAATGCTGAACTAAAACAATATACGGTGTAGAAACCAACTCAAAGATTTGTAATCTAGTACATCGTGATTGATGATCCAACATCCAATTGTCATGCTTCTTTGACTGTTATTCGTATGTCAGGTATATACATATAACATAGCAATAATTGTACGTGTCCGACACTCTAGCCTTTTCTCCTGATAAACAATAATATATCTTAGCATTTTTTTGAGATCGAGGCGGAACTTCTTGAAACCAGATTTATTTCATAGAATATCCGAAAGCTTTTGAAAGCCCGGCGTTTCTAGACGATTCGATTACTATTATGTTATGCGACGGATATTCCGATATAGAGTGCCAGCTGTATTGGAAGGTCTCGCAAATTGAAAGTGTATAGTGAACAAACTTCCCTCGACGAAGCCCTGTTTCACTGACAATGTTCAGGATCTGAGGACGGGGGGATGGGGGTGGTTTGCTATACCTCATTTCCGAGATCTTCCGGCCCCATGAATATCCATCGGTGAACTATTGCTAGCCGTAGTGACCGACAACGCTGTATATAATGTTGATGACAATGAACCTCCAGCAGATGGCGATTCTACTTGACAAAATGTTCTGTGTAGTAACACAATTACTCGCACTAAGACAATAATATTAATGGCATCGAAGCTACAATGGATCAGTGTATATAAACTTATTGCTATGCCGTGTGCAACGAATATAGTCAATTTTACCCCATCTTTCATTGCTGAGCGCATTCCAGTGGTGTTCGAGTAAGATGCGTAATACTATAGTTCGGATAGGCAAGGCGGATCAAAACTGCAATTTTACCTGTGCAGTTCAATAATTCATGGTGTGACAGGTTGGACAGTTTACAGTATCATAGTCTTTAGAGCCTGTTTACAGTATCATAGTCTTTAGAGCCTGTTTACAGTATCATAGTCTTTAGAGCCTGTTTACAGTATCATAGTCTGTAGAGCTTGTTTACAGTATCATAGTCTTTAGAGCCTGTTTACATTGCAGTATCATAGTCTTTAGAGCTTGTTTACAGTATCATAGTCTTTAGAGCTTGTTTACAGTATCATAGTCCTTAGAGCCTGTTTACAGTATCATAGTCTTTAGAGCTTGTTTACAGTATCATAGTCTTTAGAGCCTGTTTACAGTATC
>JAVCKS010033836.1:0-11943 GCA_032273685.1 Pteraster tesselatus | reverse complement strand
ATCGATTCCTCCAGTTCAAAGCCTTACATATGATTTGTTTTTTTAACTAAACGTTCGAGTCTCGTGACTCGACGTGACTTGTTTATATGACCGCATAGAATAATATAATAATAATAATGATAATAATAATTGGGTTTCTATAATAGCGCATTTCAGATCCACTGGATCTCTTACTGCGCTTGAAGGGAAACTCCTGTCTGGCTTTAAAAATTCATAATATGATAAGAAATAATGTTAAAATTATTATGAATTTTTAAAGCCAGACAGGAGTTTCCCTTTAACAGTTTAACAACTTTAACAGAGATAATAACAAGTTATTATCTCTGGTCATTGGGCCAATATAGTTCCGTTTTAACTTTCTCAGCTCCCTGGGGAGTATTACAGTCAAATGGTTGCCGGCTAGGCGCACGATGACTAATCAAACACATAAACCATCTCTACCCTCGCAGGTACCCATTTATACTCCTGGGTGGAGAGAAGCAATCGTGGTAAAGTGCCTTGCTTAATAAAAAATGGTTCCTTCATAGAGAGTGCTCCCTTTAATAGAGTGGTCCCATGATAGAGAGTGATCCCTTAATAAAGAGTGGTCCCTCAATGGAGGGTGGTCCATTAATAGAGAGTTTCCACTGTTTGGGTAAATAAATGATACAAGAAGCAAGAGCCCCCTCATCGTTGCGAAAGCAGATATTCCCAACCAATTCAACCATGCTCAGAATATTACTAGTATTACTGCGAAGCGCATGGAGGCTTCAACTATTATGAAGATTAAATGATCCTAAAATTCATTTTAGGCAATACTGTATTACAACAATGATCATTATTATTAACATCATCGCACCATGTTTTATTATCAAGTCTGGTAGGCCGTGCATTTGAATTGCTTTCTTTGTATATTTTACAGTCAAATAAAAATCTTTTCCAGATGAATTACAGCGTTTGTTCTATCTATCGTGAAGGGGCTTAGTGTGTGTGTGTCAGGCGTGCAGTGGATGCCGGGTGCGGTGTAGGAGTGTAATTAAATATTAATGACGTAGCGCGCCCTCTGTTGACTTCTGCCTTATCTAACGAGGGGGGAAACCTCGCCGCCGGGATCTCTTCCATCAGCGTTCTTTAGTCGGACCTGAAATCTTCTGGTGTAAAAGATGGCGTGAGTCTAGGGTTTGACGCCTGGGTCCCATCCGAAAACAATAGATGGTTAGGCTTTTCTTACGTCACCGGAGGTAAACGAATACGGCCCTGTGCATAAACCGGGCAAAACAAATTAATAAAAACTACATTGCGTTTTCGAATGGAAATTGACGACTTACATGTATTATTGAAATACTGTATTATTGGCTTGACAACCAAGCAATGTTTGTTGTCTGTTGATAGTACTCCTTTCATCGTTGGAGAATGAGTTATCTTATTGCCTGCACGGAAACTGCTAGAAATGATGCATAGTGCATTAAAAAAAACAAATTTCAAAAGACGCATTAGTTCGGTACGGAGTTTTAAAAAACTGCTTGGTATAATGAATTATGCATAAGCCGGCGAGGCAAAGATTGTCACACGATGATACGTAACTAAGCGTCATGTTGTCATGACAACGGGGGCACTAAGGCGGCGGTCACAATCGTTTAATGACACGACAATGGTACGGCTCGAATTGCTCGGTGTAAGTTATCGTCTGCGAAATAACGTGAATGTATAACTGGGAAAAACCATAGTCACGATGGAGCGAGGTTGATCCGTGTGTATTGTATTGGCGAGCATTATAAACTTACCACAATACGGTATTCTTCCCAAATTTTTTTAAATATTTTTATGACCATCAATATAAAATCCCCTCCCCTTCAATTCCACTCTCCCGTACAACCCCCTTCCCGATTCCACTCCCATCCAATCTTCTCCCCTCTCAATTCCCTTCCTTTCAATCTTCTTCCCTCCAATCCCCTTGCCTCCCCAACCCCCTCCCCTCCCCTCCAATATTCTCCCCTCTCAATCCCCTTCCCTTCAATCTTCTCCCCTCCAATCCCCTTGCCTCCCCAACCCCCTCTCCTCCCCTCCAATCTTCTCCCCTCTCATTCCCCTCCCCTCCAATCTTCTCCCCTCCAATCCCCTTGCCTCCCCAACCCCCTCCCCTCCCCTCCCCAACCCCCTCCCCTCCCAAACCCCCTCCCACAATCTCCTCCCCTCCAATGCCCTCTAATCCCCTCCTCTCCAACTCTTTTAGTGCACACACACTAGTTCTTTCGTTTTTAGCACAATGTAACTGAGCCCTACGTAACTGGTTATGTTCCCCGTTTCGTGTAAACAATACTGACGTACAACTAAACGTGTACCAGCTATCAGAGCTGTTATTTGTGGTGAGCGCCCTCTCACAGCTAAAAACGAGACGGTCTTTCACCAAGACTATTATTACGTCTGTGAAAAGTCCCTGTGCCGGGCTCTGTGCCGAGTACGCGGACTCGGCTCGGTGATTTGTACGGTGTAACAGGTATTTTTTGACTCATGATCGGGGATCCAACAGACGGAACGATGGACCGACTGACCGACCGATAGTGCAGGGTCGATCAGCCCACTTGCCATAGTGGTATATTCTACTCACCAACATCAGTCGACGTTAGTACCACCCTCATGTTTGTTGCCTGTCCAAATCTCATAGCCGATGGCTTCACCTCTCACGGGACAAAGTCGCCAATTTGATGCATCGTGGCGCTAAATAAAGACATAATAAAGAAATATTGCACTATACTTGTTTTAGCGGTAGTCGATACGATTGGATGTTAACAAAGCTGGCACGCACGCTCCTGTAACTGCATCTAGAGCAATACCGATGTAATGATACGATGTTTACCATTGGCAGACTGATAAACGACTTGGTGCATGTATCGTCGGATATTTTACTGCAAAATTATTCTTTTCATTTCGTTATAGCTTGCAAGCAATATTAAACAAGCAATATTGGGCCAGATAAAAACAGTTTGGCGCTGTTAGGCAGCGCATGTGCATTGCGACGTCCTTTCGCTAACTTTGGAGAGTTTTGGCATTGATATAGAAGGATGCCTAGTATTGTGAAGAAATACAACAATTTTTGAGAATAAAGTGGTCTTTATTTTATATTTTTACATGTCAACAAAACTCATTGGGAAGTAAAAAGAAATATATATATATAAAAAAAACTCCCTCCCTACCCGAAAAAAAAAAAAAAAGAACGCTCAACAACTTTGTTTTTTTATCTGGCCTTAAGTCCATTACCGTAGTTCCATCTAATACAAAGGATATTTAATCCACAACTTAAATATTTAAATGATTTTAAGTACATATAAATTATGGAGTATCGCGTGTGTGTTTCAATAGAATCTGCTTTAGAATAATGTAACTTGCTACAGCGGCCCTCCATTAATTATTAATATCCACACACGGCTATGGTTACCCGTTAGAGATGGGAATTGCGTTTAAAAGGGTGGTAGGTCGGTTACCAGTCTCCCGTTTCATTGCATCGGTAGCGTTACAAGCAGTCACACGAACGTACACGTACCAGCTTTTAATACCATCTTATATCAACTACCGGTACCGTACTACGAACTTGAAAACAAGTTGAGCCCGCTATTTCTTTATTCTGGTCTTTATTCATAGCAACGATGCATCTTGCCCTGCTTCTTGCGATGAGTGTTGGCTGTGGTTCTACGATGGCTGCTATCTGCCCTCTCAACTGGCTGCGACTCGGTGATTCATGCTACTTGGTGATAACTGAAATAATGACTTGGTCCGAGGCCAACAGCAGATGCTACAGCAAGCAGGCGAACATGGCCGTTCCTGAATCACAAGAAGAAAACGATTTCATTTGGGAAACATTCCAGGGAACGTTCAATGGAGATCCACCTGGTGGCCTCTGGATTGGTTGTACCGATGCACAAGAAGAGGGCAATTGGAAACCTTGTCTCTTGAGAGGTGAAGCAGGCTATGGGAATTGGGGAGACAACGAACCAGGTGGTGGTGCTAACATCAACTGTGCTGCAATGCCTAAATATTACAATGGCAAGTGGAATGATCAATCATGCACTAACAGTAGGTACGTGATGTGTGAGCTCCCCATCAACACCGCCGTCCCGGTATTCTGCAGCCAGATCGGCCCCGATGGTCGCATCGAGTCCCAGTGCCTCATCGGTCACGTCATTCAGGAGCTACCGGCTAAAGGCGTCGTGTCGTGCGGTAAGGCTTGCCGTTCAGAGCCCCGTTGTCGCTCCTTCAATCTGCGGATGGATCAAGGCCGAGGGAAGATGGTTTGTCAGCTGAACAACGCGACTCGTTACGAATCGGATGAAGAGAATATGCAACAAATGAATAACTGCTACTTCTACGATACATGTTTTTAGGATGTATAGACGTCTGGAATAAAGGCTGGAACGATCTTTAGTTAACTGATGTGTCTGTAGTACAATAATACATTTTCAACGAATTGCACTTTTAATTCCTCTCATGTCATGTTACTGCTTCAAAGATGTAGTTATATAAATATTGTAAAATATTGAATTTATAATGTTGATAGGGTCCCCCTATATTAGCCGTAGAATGATCTAGAAACACGCACACATATACTGGCTGGCAGCGATAATTCATTTTCGACAGGAAAATACTTTGTGACACATTATTCGAAGGTTAAAAAGAAGGGTGAACCTACTTATCAATTTAACATCCAAAGTTACTTCTCAAAATGAAGTTGGTTCGCCCCAATCTTCCTCAAAGAATTGTTCACGATACTTTTCAGTTACTATACCGTGATCGATAGTAAAAAAAGAAAGAATCTTGAACCCATTGCGATCACCTCTGCCAGAAAAACAATCACTTGCAGTGACTTTTCGGCGTGATCTGATCTTCACAATGAGCATGCTTGACTACGGAGACGTGTGCATCTGACATTAACTAACTCGTCCTCAAGAAAATCCGAGTACAGAGCTATCTAATGAGAACAAGGCAGTCTGATCAGTGCGCCCTAATCCGGATATTGGAATCGAGCGTGCCAACAACGGTGTTGAAATGGTCGTCAGAAAAAAACATCCGAGTCGAAGTTTAATATTTGAACGATGTTTTCAAATTCACCACCGTCACCAATTACGGGAATGGTACTAGTAATTACACCGATTAGCCCAATTCTACTTCGAATGGACCGCGCATACACAGTGACGTATCTACGCCTGCCGGACTGGCCCGAGCACGCTCAATATTTCTGGTAAAAACTCCGGTGTGTTGAATTGATTTTGGGATGTGGGTTTAAGTTTATATTATAATAGTTATACGATTATAAATGATTGTACTATTATTAGAAACCATATGTAATTCGGTACCCCGTGTTACCGTAACTTGTGATACATTGTGTCCGTGCAAACAAATGATGCACTGCGAGTTACTGCAAGATACATGCATAATAAAGCAACAAGTAGTTGTAAATAGGGATTGCTTTATTCTAACTATGAAAATATTGTTCTTTATAACACAGCATTCGTTTTGCATACATGTGCATTCGTATCTACGGTGGCTCCTGAGTGACATCAAATATGGTAAATATTTGGCACCAATATTTGAGTTGTTGATGTCACACGGAGGCTACCGTACGTATAGCGTTTCTTTTGCGTTAAAGAAAGCAAGCATTGCATTGTGGGTAGGTCTTTGAGTGAGGCTGCATTATTTTATTTTAGTGCAACTTAATTTCCATGCACCTAAGCTCAGAGGGAGTAGATCAAATCTCCCATTACATTTTGAGTTACTCATGATACAGTTTTTGTCAGTATTTGTGTGGTAGATGCCTTAATTTACCCATCAGTTTTTAGTAGTATTTCGGTATGGGTATGTATTATTTATTTAGAAATTGAATGTTCAAGTCAACTGAGTACTTCAGAATGAGAAATAATGATATTTTGGTGACTCGCGTAACATGGTTCAATTACACAAATTTCGACACATGACTTAAATTTTTAGGAACGAAATATCGACATTTCTTTATTAGGGACTTTTAAAAACCTTATGTATTATACTCAAAATCAAAGAAATCAAACTTGTAGCATATTTTGTTTGTTCAATATCATGTAAGATGAATCAACCAGTAATTTTATTCGTATCTTGAAAAAAGATATTCGCATAATGTTTTGTTGTCAAGGGAACTTGAACCTATGCGTGTGTAGATGTAACACAAGCAGGGGATTTGTGCAATGAAGTTGAAAATTTCAGGTCATGTCCACATTCTAAAAATAGAATTGCACAGCATCAAAGGAACAAACGAACCGCAAATAATGTTTGCTGTGTCTTTGCTGTCGTTACGTTCTGTGGCGAGTCAAAATAAATGCTGCTAGCGTACAGTGCCGTGTTGTTACTTATTGAATATCACATGACTAATAACCTCCAATCAAATGACAAGGATTTACTTATCGTATCAAATAACAGATTATAAGCTGAAAAACATAATTATAATTAAAAACTCAATAATTCTATATATCGGCCTAACTATTGGTGGCATTTTGTTATGCAGTATACGCCGTAGATGTTAGTACTTAGTTCTACCGATTTTTATCGGGGCGATGGGGAGGTGCTGGGGATGGGGAGGGAAAGAAGAGCCTGGGTGGGTAGCAGGTGCCTATCATATACACAAACTTCTCCCCCCTTAACTCTGCCTTAACCTTATATATGAGCCTAATCATAAGCCTATGCTTAAGCTTATAACCCTATAATCCATACTCCTCTCCCTTCCCCTCCCCACCCCATCTATCCCCTACATTCTCGTATCCCTCCCCCCCGTTCCGCCCCCTTTAAATATTGGTAGAACTCAATGTGATTGGTTATAAAGCTTTGCCATTGACAGAGAATGCTGCAGTAGAAAAAACCGCCGACTGCCGGCCGTACCTATCAATCATAAATAAAGTATCATGCTTTCAGGACAATTATTATTAGAAGTTAAACGCCGTAGCCTTCGCGAAAGAGGAAACTTGCGTGGTATACCGATGTATTGATTAGTGTACCTAGGCCAGGCTAGGCACCGATGCGATATATTCCGCCTATACGAATATTTTGTCAACACACACCGTATACTCAGTATGTATCATGACATCACTGTATGCTCGGTATAATGTACAGCCGTGTAGCTGAGCACCTTTTTGAACATTCTAAAGTTACTCGGCATAGAGGCATCAAGTTAATTATACACGCTTTTTTTCTGTACGACACAAAATTCTAAGTGCAAAATAAATAAGTGAAATATTTTAAACATCAACATCGACTGGTCCAACTGATCTCTTCCAATAACGGCGAATCTTGTCCAAAGTAAGTTTCTTGGCGATTTGACGAAATGACTTGTAAAACAGACAATACACGAACACGTTGACCGCGCTGTTGCTGTAGACCAACCAAACTGTTACGAACTCCAGAAAGTGCGGCTTGTAGTCCGTGTAATATTCCACGGCTCGCATGATGTAGTAGGGGGACGTGCAGAAAGCGTAGCCTAGAGTGACGTCGAGAAACACCCTCAAAGCTTTGCTGTCAGCTGGGGCCTCGTTCTGCTCGTTTAGACCGTTGCGATTGTTGCCGATGCCGATGCTGGCGGCTGGTTCGAATCAGTCGATAATAAACAAATGTCATTGTCGTTGTGGGCAATATGCCGCCAGCGATCAAAAACTGTAGGGCGATATATTTCGATTTGATAATAAAACATGTAGCCGGCACCACTTCATATTCTGCTCCCTGAACAAGTACCGCACTGATAGCCCAGGCCGCACTAGTCAACGTTGCTATACAATGTATAGTTATAACGCGACGTCTCGAACACCACACGGGAAATGTGTACGGCTTAGTGACTGCGATGTATCTTTCCACGTTCAATGACACGATGGTAAATAATGACATCATGGTCAATATTGTACCCACTATACTAACAGTTTGACAAAGGGCATCGCCAAAGGGCCACCTATCCATGCCGGATGCTGGGGTATCGAATAGTAGTGCCAACAAACCAACGTGGAGGTCGCACACGGCCAGTGCTGTCATCAGAACCTTAGTGCTATCCGATAAGTATGTCACTCGACGCGTGGCAGCGATGACCAGGACATTCCCTGTCACAATGAGGAGTCCGATGATAGCGATAGTACAAGTACGAAATGCGACGAACAGATCAGAGTTGGTCGTCACGTCTGCCATTTCAAAAGTTACCAAGTTTCTGTTTGTCAAATACTAGTACACTGAGATAACCGAGATTTCCAGTGAAACTCCAGCCTGGCTTTACTACAAGTACCTACATGTACATGTCATGCCGCTCGCTTGATAAACCCGTTGATGACGACGTAAATTAAGTTATGTCGACGGCTTCATATTTTGATGACAGTTTTTAAGTTGATGACGGCTTTTAATGTGATGAAGATTAAATTGATGAGACCTTTTACTTTAATGACCCCCTTTAATTTGATGACGCTTTTTCATATGATACCGTAGCCTCTTTTAGTTTGATGAAGCCTTTTAATTTATTAACGTCTTCTAGTTTCATGGCGTCTTTCTATTTGATGAAGTGTTGTAATTTGACGATGTATTTTATTTTAGGAATGTGTTTTTATTCAATGACGGCATCGAAATAGCCGGTGTCCACTACCCCACCCCTCCAATCTCCACCCATCCAATCCCCACCCCTCCAATCTCCACCCATCCAATCCTCACCCCTCCACCTCCCACCCCTACAATCTCCACCCCTCCAATCCCCACACCTCCAATCCCCTCCCCTCCAATCCCGAAATCCCCTCCCCTCCTATCCCCTCTCCTCCAATCCCCTCCTATCCCCTCTCCTCCCCTCCCCTCCTATCCCCTCTCCTCCAATCCCCTCCTATCCCCTCTCCTCCAATCCCCTCCAATCCCCTCCAATCCCCTCCTATCCCCTCTCCTCCAATTCCCTCCTATCCACTCTCCTCCATGATCCCCTCCCCTCCAATTCCTCCCCTCCAACCCCCAATCCCCTTCCTTTCAATCTTGTAGGTTGAATTACATTCAAAGTGTTGTATTTGAGGATGTGTTTTCATTTGATGACGCCTTTTCATTCAATGACTGCATCGAAATATCGAAATTGCCCCAAATCCCCTTCCCTCCGATCAATCTTATCCTCTCCCGTCCAAAACCCCCTCCCCTCCATTATCCCCTCCCCTCTAATCCCCTCCCCTCCAATCTCGTCCCCTCCACTCTAATCCCCTCCTGACCGACGGACCGACCGGTGACTTTTACGATGTAATAGGCATTTTGGGACTCGTGATCGGTGATCCAACCGACGGACAGACTGACCGACCGACTGACCGATAGTGCAGGGTCGATCGGCCAACTTGCCATAGCGGTAACTTCTACTCATCATCCAGTTGACGTTAGTACCTCATGTTTGTTGCCTGCCCAAATCTAATAGCCGATTGCTTCACCTCTCACGGGACAAGGTCGCCAATTTGATGCATCGTTGCGCTCAATAAAGAAATAATAACGAAATATTGGACTCTACTTGTTTCGCAGTAGTTGATACGAAAAGATGGTAATAAAGCTGGTGCGCACGTTCCTGTAACTGCATCTAGAGCTGTACCGATGCAATGATCCAACGTTTAGCAATGACAGACTGATAAACGCCTTGGTGCATGTATTGTCGGATATTTTACTGCTCAATTATTCTTTTTATTTCGGTATAGCTTGAAAGCACTTAAACCCGTCGCTCTTGCAAAGACCATTACCGCAGTTCCGTCTAGTATAAAGGATTATTAATCCAAAACTTAAATATTTAACTGATTTTAAGTACGTATGGATTATTGAGTATGGCGTGTTTGTTTCAATAGAGTCTACTTTAGAATATCCGCGCGTAAATGTGTATGACCCTGATAGATATCATCTAATTGACGAATCTGTAGCTATGGTTATCCGTTAGAGATGGAAATCGCGTTTATTAGGGCGTTTATACTATTAGGGCGTCATCAGAAGCTACAAGCTAGTTAACACATCATCCAGTTGGTTACCAGTCTCCCGTTTCATTGCATCGGTAGCGTTACAAGCAGTCACACGAACGTACACGTACCAGCTTTTAATAGCATCTTATATACTGCGAAAACAAGTAGTGTCCGATATTTCTTTATTTTAGTATTTAATTATCACAACGATGCATCTTGCTCTACTTCTCGCGATGAGTATTTGGTGTGGTTCTACGATGGCTGCTATCTGTCCTCTCAACTGGTTGCGATTCGGCGATTCGTGCTACTTGCTGATAACTGAAAAGATGACTTGGTCCGAGGCGAACACCAGATGCTGCAGCAAGCAGGCGAACATGGTCGTTCCTGAATCGCAGGAAGAACACGATTTCATTTGGGAAACATTCCAGGAAACGTTTAATGGAAATATACCTACTGGCCTCTGGATTGGTTGTACTAATGCACAAAAGGAGGGGAACTGGAAACCTTGTCCCGTGAGAGGTGAAGCAGGCTATGAGAATTGGAAAGACAACGAACCAAATGGTGGAGCTAACGTCAAATGTGCTGTATTGACTATATTTGATGGTGGCAAGTGGGATGGTCAGCCCTGCACGAACAACAAGTACGTGATGTGTGAGCTCCCCATCAACACCGCCGCCCCGGTATTCTGCAGCCAGATCGGCCCCGATGGTCGCATCGAGTCCCAGTGCCTCATCGGTCACGTCATTCAGGAGCTACCGGCTAAAGGCGTCGTGTCGTGCGGTAAGGCTTGTCGTTCAGAGCCCCAATGTCGCTCCTTCAATCTACTGATGGATCAAGGCCGAGGAAAGATGGTTTGTCAGCTGAACGACGCGACTCGTTACGAAGCGGATGAAGGGAATATGGAACAAATGAAAAACTGCTACTTCTACGATACATGTTTTTAGGATGTATAGACGTCTGGAATAGCGGCTGGAATGATCTTTAGTTAACTGATGTGCCTGTAGTAATTAATTTTCAACGAATTGCACTTTCCTCTCATGTCACGTTACTGCTTCAAAGATGTAGTTATATAAATATTGTAAAATATTGAATTTATGATGTTGATAGGATTCCCCTATATTAGCCGTAGAATGATCTAGAAACACGCACACATATACTGGCTGGCAGCGATAATTCATTTTCGACAGGAAAATATTTTGTGACACATTATTCGAAGGTTAATAAAGAAGGGTGAACCTACTTATCAATTTAACATCCAAAAGTACTTCTCAAGATGAAGTTGGTATGCCCCAATCTTCCTCAAAGGATTGTTCACGAAACTATTCAGTTACTATACCTTATATGATCGATCGTGAAAAAAGAAGACCCATTGCGATCACCTCTGCCAACAATCACTTGTAGTAACTATTCCGCGTGATCTGATCTTCACAATGAGCATACTTGACTACGGAGACGTGTGCATCTGGCGTTAACTGACTCGTCCTCAAGAAAATCCCAATACGGAGCTATCTAATGAGAACAAGGCAGTTAGACCAGTGCGCACTAATCCGGATACTGGAATGGAGCTTGCCAACAACGGTGTTGAAATGGTCGTCAGACAAAAGATCGGAGTCGAAGTTGAACATTTGAACGATGTTCTCAAATGCACCACCGTCACCAATTACGAGAATGTCACTAGTAATTACGCCGATTTGACCAATTCTACTTCGACTGGACCGCGCATACACAGTGACGTATATACGCCTGACGGACTGGCCTCAGCACGCTCATATTTTTGGTAATAACTCTCCTGTGTTGATATGATATTGGAATGTGAGTTTAAGTTTATATTATAATAGTTACAAGATTATCAATTATTGTAGTATATTATAAAGCATATAATCTGTAGCTCGTGTTACGGTAACCTGCGATACATTATGTCCGTGCAAACAAATATTCCCCCAGTGAAACATTCATAATGTACTGCAAGTTACTGCAACATAGATGCATAATAAAGTCAGAACAAATTGTAAATATGGAT
>JAVCKS010033814.1:0-11946 GCA_032273685.1 Pteraster tesselatus | reverse complement strand
GATATCTGATTATGGTTAGAGCATACTAACAAAAACATTGGTAACCCAAATCCCAAAGCTTTACCAATAAATTATAATTTATTCCCTTCCTTCAACACATCTCATATTTTGTTGTAGCAGAATAATGCCATGCCTACTAGCCTTTAAACGTTGATACTTACTGTCATTTCTCAAAGGTAAGCAGCGCGGTGGATATACTGTGCAGTGGATTTAACCCCTGACCTATGGTTACTTACCCAACTGAATACTGGACTAATTTGTCATGAACCTCCAAAATACTTGAGAGAATCACAGGGACCCTAAATTCTTCTGTGATGTGTATACTCTTCTTTTTAAGGGAATACATCGTTGATTATACAATTACAGCTTACCACAGCGGTCTGTATCATGAGTGAAAGGAGTTATGGCCGTAGGTATTACTCAGTGTTCTGCTGTTCATTCCCTGCGTAGGCACGGCTTTGCCCACACTCCGTCCCGTCACCCTGGGTACCTGCCTTACATTTGATGGGCGTATCCACGTCGACAGTGAGATATGGCATGATGGCTGCCGAGAGTGCTTCTGTCACAATGGCAAGGAGATGTGTTCCCTGATCACGTGCTCAGTTCCTGTATGTGATCAGCCTGCCATTAGGCCAGGTGACTGCTGTCCGTCATGCCCAGAAGGTAGGGTTTTCAGGCGTGTCCATTTGTTATTTGACCCGCGAAGCGATGTGAAAAGTATTCCAATGATTGGGGCTGTGGGTTGGTGTGTGCACGTTTGTGTGTGTGTGTGCGTGCGCGCCTGTTAGTTCCCTAGCATGTACACTAGAATGAAGTCAAAGCTGGCATATTGATTATTGTATACACTTGTACTGCACACAGGTATATTGAATACATGGCTCAAATACGCACACGTGTAGCTTGCTCTTGTTTATTTGGTGATGTGCAATCTCGATTCATGAAACAAAGGAAACGTAATGTTACCTCCCCACAGTGTGGCAGTAAGTCACAACTGCACAATTCAGTGCCATGAATCGCTACAGCACCATCAACCGCTGTACGGCAGCGGACATTATTAGAACATGACTATTCACTAGCTGGTTTATATTTGCTTGCAGGTTTCCAAGACAGCACCGGTCAATTCCTTGAGACTGACCACGAGGTGTGCCAGTCGGTCCGCGGGGAGTATTACATCGAAGGGGAGATGTGGAACGCTGACTCGTGCACTGCCTGTGTCTGTCACCAGACTCGGGTCCTGTGTTCCGCCATGGAATGCCCACCGTTGCCATGCAACCAACCTATTACAACAGACGGTGAATGCTGCCCTCATTGCCCAGGTGAGGATTGTAGTGTGTTGCTGCCATGTAGTGACAAGACCATTGCATTCTTGCAAGAATGAACATAATTTGCTCCAATATATTTTGACAGTGCACACCAGCTTTGAAGATTGTTGAAAAGGTAGTCATAATTTTAAATGGTGTACTACTACAACTCATACAAGACTAAAGTTAGAAGTGAACAGTACAAGGCACAAAACGTGTATCCCAATTTACCTCTTTGTGTTAATTGACATCTTTGTTAAATGAATTGAAATGAACGGGTTGATGCTACACCAGCCAGATATTTATTGTGCAGATAAAATTGATCTGCCTGGAGTGTGTGTGTTTGTGTTCTAATGACCCACAGATAATACGATAACTGCAGGCTCAACACCATCCAGCCACGATGACGTCCAGCCACCTCGTAGCTGCCACATGGCCAGTGGTGTCTTCTTCGAGCCTGGTGCCTCCTGGAAGGAAGATGACTGTACAAGTTGTACATGTCGTCATGGTGAAGTTACCTGCTACTCCCAAACCTGCACACCGGTGGACTGCAGGGTACCAGTTCTTAAGAAGGGCCAATGCTGTCCTGTTTGCATGGGTAGGTTTGTTGGTTATGATATCAGATGCCATGATCTCTCCGTTATGTGCAGTGTACATCAATGTTTAACTTCTCATCTGCAGATTCTACCTTAAGCCTGCCCAATTGCAATACATGATATCAAATAATTACCTGATTGACAAGTCCATTCCTATTCTTGCAGTTTAAAGGAATTCTATCATAGGACAAATCTATTGCTTGTATGGATGCATCAACCGCCGACTGAACAAATAGTGATGTTCTCATATGTGACCTGTCACCACAAAAACCAGAATAAAGTTGCACAAAGCTATTTTTCAGGGTGACTATTGAAAGTCAAAATTGAAATAAATTTTTGAATTTTACTTCATTTTAGATGTTAATCTTTTATTCTAGCATTTTGTTGTTAGCATTGATTTTGGGTTGTCTCCTTATTCTCCTCCGTAGGCCCTGCACCAATCTCATACTGTGAGTTTGACAGCAGGACTTACTCAGACGGTGAAACCTGGAACCTAGACCGGTGCATACACTGTATCTGTGAAGAAGGGAAGACCAGATGCATTGTGCCTGACTGTCCTGACACCAGCTGTAGTAACTCCGTTATCTTACCCGGTGAATGCTGCCCTCAATGTCCAAGTAAGTGCCAACAGGTGTTCGAAAGATGGATGATGAACACCATAGACTTGACCGTGATTGGTGGAGAAATATTGCTTTTGATGCTGGTGTTCTCAAGATCAGTGAATACCCAAAGCTTGAAATGTACCTCGTTAGTTCTTGCTAAGATACCAAAACCTTAGATTCACTTGGAGTTTTGAGGACGATGGTTCGTTTAAGGCAAACCTGATCCCTCATCCAGTGTGGTCCTGCTTGAAAACAGTTGAAAATCATTTGAAGATTGCACACAGGGCAAACACTGTTTGAAGATTGCACACAGGGCAAACACTGTTTGAAGATTGCACACAGGGCAAACACTGTTTACCACCCTGTTCATTCAGTCATCCTTCATTGACCAATTAAGGATGGTAATTGACTAATGAAGGATGGCAATGTCTTCAATCTACGATTTTCTGGATTTTTGTTTTTCAGATGATACTAATAAGCCAGCCATTCCTCATAATAACGGTAAGTGCAGACCTGTAAAAAATCATAAATGTTTGAAAATTAACCTAGTACGTGGTATTTACTCAAGTTTAATAGAGTCAAAAGGGTGCAGTGTAGTACACACTCGCAATGGAGCCATGAAAACGTTGGTTCCTGAAAAGAACCAATGTTGAGTTGGTACTCGACATTTTGGCCATTGGGCTGTGGCCATCTTTTAGGAGAATGCGGGGGTGGGCTTAGGTAGCTGGAGCCGGGATCCTGGGTTGAAATGTCAAGTAACAACTGTCGAAAGTAGAAAGCCGTGGATTGGAATCCTCTTGTGGCGCATTCCTAAATTTGCCAATTCTCCTCTTCATTTCAACAGAAGTAATAATGACTGAACCAGTTGTGGAAACGTATGTCACAGCAACAATATCAAATCATTTGCCCAGAAAACCTTCCAGTGGTAAGAGACCTTTCTAATGTTCACTGTTGTAGTGAAGAACTTGCCCAGTTCTCACCCATAATGCTGCAGTAATGAGACTAAATGGAGAGAGAGAATCATGCTTGAAGTTTGAAAGTAGATGAGAAAATGACCATTATCTTAGAAAAATGTGCTTCATGAACTTCTATAAAAAGAGGTCAGGTAAATAACGTTTTGCCTGTACTCCGATTAATTTACACAGTATGTGTGACGACATCTCTGCACGTTCAGTAATTGACATATGAATACTCAACAAACCGGTACTGAAAAAGGAAGACAGTGCCCCATTTTCTTGTATTTCTTGCGGCGAAGCTGTATTTACTGCAGTAAGCTGAAATGATGCTTCTCGTTATGTATGATGGATCATAGGCATTTACATGGTAATATAAATGTACATGCTATACATTATTTATAGATCCTAATCATTAAAAAAACAACTTCAGATCGAGTGGTACACTCGAGAAGACAAACAAGAAGGGAATCTTGGACAAGCTGAAGTCAATAAAAAAGATTGCTAATAGAATTACTTGTTCTAGTCCCATAACACTTAATATGATGCATGTTTGTATTTGTGTACGGTAGACATTGATACTAAGACATCGATTGATCCGAATAACAAGACAACGCCGCTCTCCAAACCATTTCCAGTCCTTCCTGTCATCTTCTCGACCCTCGCCGTCCTCCTTGCTGTCTGCATCGTGCTCATCATGCTCCTCTACGTCACACGATGGCGCCATCGCCTCCTCTACCAGGTCACCAAGAAAGGTACCCCGCCTCCAAAGGTCATGACCTCTGGCTCATCCCAACTAGCCGCGACCACACCCACCCCAGTCAAGATGATGAACATGGACATCAAGAACACCAACCGTGACTCAGTCAGGGACTCCATCCGCGACTCCGTCATTTTTAAGGACAATATGTCACCAAAGAGCAATTTGGATGCGGGGATAGACATCAAGAGGTTAAGTGAATACTCCAACGTCAAACCGGCACCTGTCTGATGACGTCACGTATGACATCATCTGTAGTAACGTCACAATTCCCTAAAAAATGTATTGAATTGTTCTCATGAAAGAAATATTTTTCTAGTTTGTTGTTCAAATTCCATTGGTTGTTCTTTTTCCCCCTCAGGGTTGGATATGGGCCATTATGCATCTTACAGGATGGTATTGTGTGGGATACATGTAGACATGATAAGAGCCTTGTATCTATCACAGAGGTACAAAGGTCATACAGGATAGGGGGTACCATTCAGATTGGCCCATTCAAAGTGGCTTTATCCTCAAAAACATTATCTTTGTAATTTTGGTAAAAACAGACCTGAAATTACAACAGAGGCCACAGAAGCCATGGCTTCCCTTGCCCCCTGCATGTGGCTTTAGTGTCCCTGATAAATGCTTCCACTAGACCATTGCTTCCATACAAATCCATTAGCTCTTTCGAGGTAAGGCGGACACAATAGGATGGCGCTGTTTCATTTGGGTAAAATTCAAAAGAATTTACCCAATCGGAACAGTCCTTTTAACCAGTCAAAATGGCCTTGCCTCTTCAAGAGCACAATTCCAGGCCTTTAACAAGCCACATTTGTGATTTCCCCAAGAAGAACCGCTCTATTGATAACTGAGCTATTTACAATCTTCTGTTTCACCAAAAATTTGAGATTGTGGTTTTTACCTTTTTGTGGTCATACAATCTAGGGATTCAAGGTTCGACTCTGTGCGTTATAACCAGATGAGGCCCTCTTACTTGGCCATGATCTATGGCGTTCTTTTATGCAAGGGTGATGCTGAAACGAAACCAGGTGTTCCAGGGGTTGGGTGTTTTTGAACAGAACCGGTTTTAAAGAGCTGTTTGCATTGCCCCTTTTTGTAAACCACAGTAAGTGATGATTTTATCAATCATCTTTGTGAATATTATTTTGTTTTTCCCTCTGCAGGTAACCAAAGATTATATTTGTTAACGTACACTTTATTTAAGTCCCTCTCCCTCTCCCATACACAAACACACATAGTGGGCTAGTGTATCTTCCAGTAGCAATAGGCCTACCCCCAGTTCTGTGATGGTAGGGAATCTACTGGGGAAATTCAGTCATTGTAGGTAGTGTGATTTACCCATAATCGTAAATCAGTGTATAGTCTAAATACAGGGTGTTTTATATTTTTTTTCTCTCTCTGAAGAAAATTAGCATATTGTTAATTTCATTGCTCGAAAGGATGTGCCCTTCCCGTCCCTGTTTGGATAAATCATATTTATTTTGTAAAATCACAAACTGTAACATTTGTATTAATGTCAGCCCAATTTGGTGGTGGTGCTTATGTTCTATACAGGGTCTGTTGTGAATGTCTGCGCTAGCTGGCTGTGCATATAACGTAGCGGTAAATCACTATACCGGTATGTGTACGTAGTACTGGCATATATAATATCAGGGTTTGCTTGCGGCCTGGGATAACCTGGAAAGTCCTAGAATTTTTGAGCTGACAAAGTCCTGAAAAGGTTTAACTCACAGTTCAACCTCAGTTAACAAGCGGAAAGCGTTTTGTCTGTGTCTGTGTCTGTGTCTTTGTCTTATGTGGTAAGGTGTTGGTTAACATGTATTAAATCCTCATGGGAGAACAGTTTTAAAAACTCTGTCCTAGGAACTCCTGGAAAAATGCTGGACTTTGTTTTTCATCAAGGTGTAAGAACCCTAGATTGTGGAATTGCACAAATCGACGCTAAGTGAAGATTCTTCACTTTGCTGTATAAGCAGCACCATGAAATTGGGCCTGTACTTGTTGTTATTAGTTCAGTTAGTACATTTTATTACATATATGATGCAATTTGTAAGGAGACGAAAGGGAGTTTTTTTGTAAATGACTTTGCCGACATTAATGACATCCCTATTAATATTTCCTGTTGTCCATTACATGTATTCCAATCTTATTCAGTTGCTTGATGGTGTAAAAATCCAACCAAAATTACTATTTTTGTGTAAATAATAAACGTAAACATGTAAATATATGAATATCTAATAGAGTGCCATGTATGTTTGTTTTTATAAATCTTAATGAAATATTAATATTTATAAAATTGCTTTGAATGAGGCAGCATTATAAAACTTCTAAAAACAAATACAGAAATACTGTTGAATTAAAATTGCAAACGTAATACTATTTGTGTGGCGGTGAAGAATAAAACATATTCCAAACATTTTAGCCACAACGTTAATAGAAATGTATATATTACAAATCAGATTATCAGCGAGGATGGCTTGTTTTTTGTAACTGTAGAGTTTCATATAGCGCCGGTATCTGCCCGCTAGGTACTCGTGGCACTCGATGTATGTTTACAGGTGAGATGTGTCGGCAAGGAACATTGTATTGCTTGGTAATTCAATTTGTGGTTTATCATTACATGCTTTGCAGCTAAACCATGCTTCGCTTTATCAATCAATATTCTTCAATAAACTTAAATGGTCCCCCTGACCTTCCAAGGATATAATTAGCGCCATAATCCAGCACCCACATGCATAAATCAATCAGTTTGTGTCAGTGCTTTTGTATACAGGAATGACAGTTGCAAAGTTGCTAATGGTTTATGCCTTGTAATGGATTAATACTACGTGTTAATATCCCATTTGCCTTGACGAGGAATGGAACCGCATATCTCTTGGAGTTGGTTCATGTACATACTTCGGTAGGTCCAACTCTGGGCCAGTCAGGAGAATCATGACTAACCTGTGAATCTTCAAAAGTGTTTGTTTTATCTTATGATTGATAGTAAGTGGTTTTTATGAGGCTAGAGCTTACCATTACAATACTGGTCAATCAGTCGAACACGATCATGTCGAAACACTGTACAAACGACCACACTGGTCAAATTTATTAAAGGAGCAGGCATGTTTTTTCCCCATAGGGCTTATACAATAAGACAAGTATTTTATAAAAATCGAGTTACTTTCCATCCCCAGTATATGTCAGAAGTCCATGGTCATGGTGTGATTTTAAAGGGTCGGTCATGCGGAAAATGAGCTTAATACAGCTCACTATTGAGAAATAAGCAGAAATACGTAGTACAGGTAACTGCTCCTTTAACCCTCTCACTACATTGGCGACTATAGTCGACAGGAATGTATACTATGTATACCAGTCATTATGTACGGTAATTCTATTATGAATATAATACAATGTGTAATTTTAACCGGTTCTCGCTAGCCTTATTCTGAAAACAATTTGGTAGCGAAAGGGTTAATAAATTTGACCAGTATACATTTCCTCCGTATGCATCAGTCTAGTTGTAATGTTGGTGACACAGTGAGATTATGGTGCTATCGTATAAATTAGATTTTAAACCCCAAAATATGAAGCTTGTTATCTAAGAGAATTTGAAAAGATATGTAAAAACAAGTTTACGTACAATAAATTATAGAATTGAACAGTATCAAATATTTGTTTAGTTTTTTTTTAGGAACAATTCAAATTTTATTACCAAAATTATTTGACGCGAACTGAGTGGGAATTATGGCAGGGAAAATGCACAATCGTAAACAAAAAACATGTTTATTACAGGCGCATCAGTACGATAGCGTCATCACAACGCTATGGAAGCAAATACATTCAAATAAATTATATTTTAATAACTTTTCAAAGGTTGCATTGCTTGGTGTTTTTGCTTGTGTTATTGTTTTCAAAGTTTTTAGTTGTATCATGTTATTAATAGTTCATTATCATTCCTGTGTTTGATAGAGATGTATTATTAATATTACAGGGTTATCATTTTGTCGTAGAGTTTTGGCTAAAAAGAATGCAAACTATTAGAACTCAGTAGCTGCTATGTTCAAATAAATTTTGCAGTAAAAACAAAGTACAAAGACGCAGCATATTATTTCAATTTATCAGAAAGGCTATTTGGTAATGTTCGTTATCCTGTATAGTTCAAAACGTGATGTTTGGTTGACTGCATACTATTTTCCTAGCCATGTGGAATGGTATGTACATGTGTGTAATAAATTACACTATATACTGGGGCCTTGAAATGGATTTGTACATCTTATTGCTGTATCGATGGAAAAGTAAATAAAATTTGCTGGACCTGAAGACATTGTGGATTGTGTTCTTAAACTTTGGGATAGTCCTTTAGCATGAACCATTCGTTGTGCGACTCCTCGTGAGGCTCAAAGTACGCGGCGTGTTTATTTATCCTCTGATTCAAAGATCATCGACTGATGAACGATGAATGAAATTGAATAAACCGAGTGGTCGTTATTATTGGGAGCTCGAACTAACTCACCCCGTCAACAGATATGAAACTGATATGGGTTAACGATCGAAATGACGCCGCTGATAGCCCCCAAGTTGTTGATATTCGATCCTTTGAGACCAAACACACGTTATACCTGACTTGTATCTTGTACCAATAAATAGTACAGACTTCCAGGTATCGAGTACCCCTGGATTTATGGTACAAGAACTATGGACAGCCGACTCTCGTTAAATGACAATTATTGTACTTAAACGGGACAAATACATGGATAATAATATATCTAATTGAAGCTTAGCATATTACTGACATGAATTTTGCTCATTTGAATTTCCTAATCTCACTTTCACTGAATTAGAGATGACAAAGGAGGGAGTGGTCCAAATGAAAAATGGCAAAACGTTTCACGGGTCAAAGTTACTTTAGTCAAATTGTACAGGTCTTAATATCTGGTGTAGCCACAATTGCTACCGGTATCACAGCAAGCTCTGCACATCTGCCTTCTGTGGATAAGGCGTTTAATCTGTACTTCAGCGATCTTAGCCCACTCCTCCGTCAAATATCAGCGAAGGTCAGCGGTGGTATCACCTGGCTGAATACGTGTTCGTACAGCCCTACCAAGTTGGTCCCAACAATGCTCAATTGTGTTCAGGTCCGGACTGCATGCTGGCCCTGGATTCATACGGGTTATGCTTTTAGCGACCAGAAAGTTGTCAACAATTCTGGCACGATGTCCGGGGCGAGCATTATCCGTCCATTACCACAGACTGCCTTCCATGAGTATCGTTATTGGGCATCGTTTTTCAGCTTTTCATTAACAAGCCACCCGATGTAACTCTAATGAGCTCAAATCAGATCAGAGACATAACAAGGAACAATTTGATATTATTTTGGTCCATGTATATATCACATAGGCCTATGATATTTCCAATTTTATCACATGTATCAGAACTGTTTTGGCCTAGTGTACCGATAGGCCTAAATGAATTAATTTGAGATATTTCCTGTAACATAAGATGTTTTACTGGGTTCAGTTAACGCTTTAATTTATTATGACAGATACCACAGAGGGTGCATTATACTAAGCCAACCGTGCATGCAACGTACATTGTGGATAACATTATACATATTACTAAACCCTTAAAAAAAGTTCTGCAATTCAAGTTTGAGGGATGATATCTTTCTTGTTACTGATCAACGAAAAACGAAACTGGTGTCATTGACAAGCTTGATTATTCCTCTTTACAATGATGTGTCACTTGTGATGCGTACGCAATCATGGAATCCACAGTCCTTCTGAATATGCAGCAAGGTCAAAAATGAAATGTTGCAAAAGAAATAATCCAGCTTTTCAATGACACGAGTTTCGTTTTTCATAGATCAGTAACAAGAAAGGTATCATCCCTCAAACTTGAATTGGAGAACGTTTTGAGGGGTTTACATGTCAACCATTATCTATTTAGTAGGCCCTACTATCTGAGAAGAAAACCGAGAAAATGCAAGAGGTTGGTGCTGAGCAGATTCAGCATTGGTGGCCTAACATGGATATTAAAGTACCTCACGCTACCCAACTCCCCCCCCCCCCGCCCCCACCCACCCGATTTACTCAAACCTAGCTAACGCTGTTGCGCGTGGCTCAAGTGCCGTACACTGTTGTTACACAATATTTACAATGATATAAATCGATTATGGCCTATTTCTGTAAAGTAAAGTATCTCTTCGAATTTGACCTAAATGTTCAGTAATCAAATATTTGACAAAACGCTTACCCTACTTTATAACAAAGCGTGCGTCGTTAGCGAAGTCGCAGACAGGACATTGGACTGCGTTTATAGCGCCTGTATTTGCTTAAAATTCATGGTGAAAGGCTAACATTATAACTATTCCCAGGATTTCGATAAATTCGGTCAATTAATGGTATTTTATTTATTTTTATGAACCATTAACTTGGCGCACTTCAAAGTAGTCCACTTCAAATTAGTCCAGAAAATCGTGAGTCATGATGGGAATAAACGTGATTGTAAACAAGTTATACATAGAAGTTTTACAGAACTGCTCAGCATTCTACAGTAGAACACAATAGTGTCTATGTTATAAAGTTTCTAAAATGTTAATTAGTCATTTAAAAGAAACATTGGTTTCAAAAACCAGAAAATATGACAAATCCTGCTTGGTATAGCTGATGCAACGCTCATTTGATAAACACTGGTAAATCTTCAGAGCCATTGATTTTGTTTAACGATACAGTCTCGTAGTTGTGGATGATCAATTACCATGGTTAATCCGCCGGGAAAACATAGCCTATAGGTGTATCGTCACACACCATAGGGAGGACCCGAGTCAGTCTATAGAGGACTAACCATAGGGAGGACCCGAGTCAGTCTATAGAGGACTAACCATAGGGAAGACCCGGGTCAGTCTATGGAGATGACTAACCATAGGAAGGACCCGGGTCAGCTAGAGGACTAACCATACATAGGGAGGACCCGAGTCAGTCTATAGAGGACTAACCATAGGGAAGACCCGAGTCAACCTATAGAGGGCTAACCATAGGGAGTACCCGGGTCAATCATTGCAGATCCCGAGGACAAACATAGCGTACCGGGTACATGTTGTCCCCACCTTATGTATATTCATATCCGTCAAGACATCAAGTCGAGTGGTCCAGTTTTGAATGTATATCGCAGGCAGAAGAAAGCCCCATGGTTACCATCGGATTGGAGCCCGAGATCCACAGTCGCGAAAACACCGGTGACAAGAATACCGCCCTCCTCCTCCCCCCCCCCTCAATCCATCCATTTGTTTTTAAAATCGTAACTTGCATATGTACAGTTCCAGGTGATGTTGGCGGCAGACGATTGGATAAACGCCTTTGAAAGCCGATAGCAATAACCCTATTGTTACTCTGGACTTAGTCATCCTAATGATTGATAATATGTCAATATTGACTTCTCCCTCAATAGGTACTGTGTTATTTTGAACTGGTACCTGGGCCCGGTTGCACCAAACATGTCCTACGTGCTTGTCGTAAGATAAGGCATTTAGAAACGCCTAAGACATGTTGTAACTGCGGTTGCACCAAAAAACTCTTAGGGTGGTCCTAAAAAGCGTTTACGACACGTCGTAGGACATGTACTAGTGTATAACTGTATGGGGACAGACGCAAGCCACATTTCCTAAATCGGACAGCAACTAATACCCCAGTATTTTTACATGCAATTATGTTTGAATCGGATCGATACGGACTCTTTACAAATGCATGTATG
>JAVCKS010033792.1:0-11947 GCA_032273685.1 Pteraster tesselatus | reverse complement strand
ACTTTGACGAAGATGGATATGGAGATGTTTGCGATAACTGCCCGGGATTCGCCAACCCCGATCAAGTAAGTGTACACACTGTTCTCAATATATTGTGGACATCAGTATTTAAACATTATCATTGTTTCGACAAGTTCGTCTCTCTTAGGTTTTAGATTCTCTTGTTTAAGCTGTTAGCGGTTTCTTTCATTCAGTATTGTTTTCTATCATGGCGCCAAAACGCCCCGTATCAATTAGCAGCCGCGTAATTTGTTTTTCTGAGAAAGTACTAACTTTCGTGCAAATATCAGAGGAACAGAGGACGGTGCCCCATAGTGACCGTTAAGGCCTATTCACACAGAAGCGCGGTAACGGGAAGCGGTAACAGAAAACGGAATCCCCCGCGATATTGAGCATTCACCAGTAGCGGCAAACCGCGGCGTCTCTCGTTTATTCATGTTAATTGCCTGCCCTTTGACCCCAAAAAACAATGGCGCGCCACTTGAGTAGAAAGCACAAGGAAGATCTTTTACTTTTGCTATTGTCCTGAAGACTCGGGACTCGAGCGCTGTGACGTCATATCAAATGAGACCGCTGATTGATCAGAACGCGCAGTCTCACGGCGGTATTTTGGAAAAATCGCTCTGGTTTCTAAACGGTTGCTCGCTCTACCGGGTCGGGGTTTCCACCCCCAATGTAAACAGTTTTCAATTTTTTTTACCACGCCGGAATTCCGTCACCGCGTTTCTGTGTGAATAGGCCTTTACTCGGTAACATTCTGTAATACTTATTCAAGGTCGCTATTAATCACACATGACAGTTTAATGCAGTCTAACTAACTAGTGCAGTTCAATGACTGTCGCGGCACCATATGCAAGCCATATTATACATTTTTCTGCGTAGTGAGTCTAAACGTGTGTCACCCCCCACCCTCTTCTCATAAAAAAATGGCAACATTTTAAAGCACTATGTTGTTTGTCGCAGACTGACATTGACGATGACAATGTAGGTGACGTGTGCGATACCGATGAGGATTTGGATAATGACGGTCACCAAGACGACCTGGATAACTGCTGGGACATCCCGAACAGTGACCAGGCTGACCACGATCTGGACGGAATCGGTAAGGGCCGCTGCGTTGTTAGTGGTCACTAGAAAATACTGTTGAGTCCCCCTCCTGACAGCCTCTCCTGGGAGAGGACCCTCGCTGAGAACATGAAAGATGGTTCAGACACATGCATTCGTTGTCGATGTCTCGGTTCAGAATACAAAATTACGTCCACGATTGCGGTTGGGCTACTAGGCGTAGTGAAACGTTTTGCAGTAAATTAGTACGCAATTTCCTTCTGCAACATCAAATAGTTTCGAATAGTTTCGGCACCTCTTGCGCCCAATAAGCAAGCCCAATAAGACTCAACTACGTTAACATGGTCAGAAATTACGAAAGCGTTTTGCAATCCAATTTGAATTATATCTTTTCAGACTGCTCATAATCCCATCTAATTTATGTAGTGGTATTAAGCAAGGGGAATATTTGTCAATGCATAGATTTTAAAATAACATACAGTGTACTTAACTTGTAAGGTATATGCTCATAAAAGGAGGCATTAAATGCTACATTTTAATATACTCCGCCGTATTGTAAGAATTAATCGTCAATGACGATTGACAATATTGGGAGTGTACGTTGTAATGCGACTGTAGTCAAGTTACCAAAAATGAGGTTAGCCCAATGGTAGGATCATTGGACTTGCATTGTAGAAATCTGCGGTTTGATCCCCAACCAAGTTTCTCGGATGTAATTTTATCGCAACCGTTTAATACGCGTATACTTCCATTTTATAGAAAGAAATAACATGAATGGTTTTTTAAATATCACAAATGACAACGGGAAACCCTAGAGTTCCTGTATAATCAAAGTTGCGACATAGAGGGTACAAACATTATACCTACGTAGCCATTTTGATTCCACTGCGCACCATGAATACGTGTGTCCTATTATGTTTATGCACCTGTTTTCCTGTGTTCGGTGGAAACAAAATGGCCTTCAAATTTTAGGTTGTCGCAACTCTGGTTATGAAGGGACTCTAGGAAACGCATAACAAGTGAGATTTTGTATTTCAATTCAGTGTTTATAACATGATGTTTCTTCGACATTAGGCGATGCTTGTGACGCTGACTCTGATAACGATGGCATTGATGACGTGGATGATAACTGCCGCTTGGTATTTAACCCCAGTCAAAACGACACAAATGGTAAAACAGATATTCCTACTAAAATAGGTTGTGGGTTCTTCCTTTGTTGAGATAAATATCACAAATAATTATTCAAATTTATGATATTAATAATAATTATAGAATGTTAAATATATTTTGGGGTATACAGATTTGGTATTATAATTTGTAACTACTTACCGGTATACTTTCTTTAACGTTTTTAGAAAATGGTCGTGGAGATGCTTGCGAGTTTGACAACGATGGAGACGGTATCACAGACATACAAGATGCGTGTCCCGACAACGCCAACATACAACGGACGGACTTGTCGCACTTCCAGCTGATTAAACTGGACCCCGAAGGATCAGTACAATTTGACCCTCATTGGATCGTACGGAACAGAGGTCAAGAGCTCGTGCAGACAATCAACAGCGATCCTGGTCTCGCAATAGGTTGGTACATGTATTATAATTATTTAAAACCGGGTTGGGTTTTCCTATTCATATATTTTCTTTTCAACGGATGGTAGCGTCTATTTGTGTTAGGTCCACCACAAAGGCTGATACAGGTTTTGTTCAGTTTGCTAGATGAGCCTATTTTAGTGAGCTAAGCAAAACTTCCTTCCATTAGGGTACCAAACGAAGTAATGGTTTTTAGAATATAGTCACCGTCAGCCTAGATGCAGAAAAACTGCTGGTGATTACAAAACAACAGGTTGTAGACTAGTTTTAATCTGGATTATACGTACATAGTCCTAGTAATTTCGGTTGCATTTTTGTTTCAGGTTATGATGAATTTACAGCAGTGCGATTTAGTGGAACGTTCTATGTTAACACGGAACGTGATGACGACTACGCCGGCTTCGTCTTCGGTTACCAGTCTAATCACAGATTCTACGCCGTTATGTGGAAACAGGTGACCCAGAAGTATTGGGAACCATTGCCAACCATGTCGGAGGCTACGGCTGGTCTTCAGCTCAAGGTGAGAATTTCATGTTGCTGCAGTAACCGATCACAACCGATCAATACGCCACGTCGCATTATGCCCCATCGCAATTAAAGGTTTCTGATATAGGGGTTATCGGCCCTATTACCACGAGGTCATAATGCCATTAGCATTACGATCCAACGGTAATAACGAGCACGTGTTTGAATGTTTAAACCCTAAAATTGACGTGAAAAGTTACATAAATTTTGATAACATAGGCGCTAATGTGTGCATTATTGATTGGCCGCTAGAACCTGAAACCATTGTATTCGAAACAGTATTAGGTAATATCTGAATTGGTAATAATATGAATCCTAAAACAGCTGTCGATTATTACATTATAATAATTCGACGTAATGAGTCGATCGTAGATAACGTAAAATTTGAATCACAAAATGCTTTGAAATAACGGGAAATAACGGATGTGCTGGCCCCTTTACGTCTGTTGAGACTGGAAATCCTTCATCTTCTTCTACAACTGTCTTGAATATACGAGCAAATAATGATATGACAGTTACATGTGAGATCTTGGTCTCACCCGCAAAGAAGGAAATTTTAATCAAATTTAAGATTTCATTCAAACTCAATTAGTAATCAGTGACGCCGTCACGCTAAAAGCAGCTGGTATTCGGTATCATAGTTTTCAGAAAAGGAAATGGCCAAGGCCAAGAGCATTTTAATCATCAGGTACATTATATAGTTATTTAACTGGTAGAGATGAAATAATGTTGATCGTTCGTGCTATTTGAAAAATGAACCAAAATATGTATGTGGATTTGGGAGTAGACACGAGTATGTTTTTTGCGTGTCATAACATATCACTCATGATATAGCATAATGCATGTAAAAGGGTATTTGAATCCGTTTATCTGTTAGTTCAGTATTTTCACTATCAAATAAGGCTAGCGGGAACCGAGTGTGTACAATGCAAGCAACATTGACTGGTACGCATGACCATTATTTTCGTCGACTTTACTCACCGACGGTAAAAAAAATTGAAAGTGTTACTCCGGAAAGATAACCACAGAACAATCAAAGTTGCCTTGAATGCATGGGAATCGAACCATCTTTGGAATAACTGTAGCATTCACAAACGAATTTAGTTTGTATTACAGTATATAGATACAATATTTAAGAGTACAGTATACATTGGTATGTGTATAGCTCAATAATTAGTAAAAGCAGAGAAATTGGGCTTCTGTGCTCTCCAGAAATGTTCTGTACTTATACTCGGTCGTCAGTACACCTTGTCATGAGATGTAATTAGATTCTAATACACTCATTATACACCCTGTTTGACAGGAATGACTTAAAGATCCGTCCAAAATCTCGTTGATCGACATCGTTATATCAACTGTAGCGTTTATCACTTACACGCAAATGAACATTACAATTAACCACACTCTGGGACAGTCCGATCTGAATAAAGTCAAACTTCTTAATCCTTATTTCACGACTATATTATAGTGTTGCTGTTCTCGTTTTCTATTTATTTATTAAAATTCGCCCCTGATTAATTTCGAAATGCGTTAGTAAGTAGCATACTCCATAAATGGTGAAAATTGCACAATGGTGTAAACGTTTTCACGAATCATCGATTCAAACGTGACTAGATTAAACCAACATCCTTTTCATGTCTTATGTTCGCGTGGAGATATTTGCTCCCAATTTGATCGAGGTCATTTTCTTCCTTAATTGCCTTTCAGCTCATCAACTCGACGACGGGTCCTGGGGAATACTTGAGGAATGCTCTGTGGCACACTGGCGACACGGGAAATCAGGTATGATCCCAAACCAAAACACATTGTGGAGTCATAAATACTATTGAGGGAACAGTCATGACTTCATAATCTGCTTAAAATAGATGTTAGGGAAATATGCTTAATATAAGATGGGGAAAAGTAAACAGCTGTTGTGTCAACAGTTCAAAGAAAATGACAGAGGCCGCTCATAATTCATTTGTTTGTGTTGATGGAAAAAGTACCCCATCAGCCTTGCACTCCTACCAAATTACATTTTCTATGGTTGTTAAAGTCATGAGCTCTTTAGATCAAATATCCTACAATTGTTTACAATGTAGGTTTTCCTATCCATTTTCAATAAATAAATATATAAATATTTATGCACACTTTAGTTCGTTCTTGTTATTCAATTTCGTGTAAAGGCATTCGGGAGTACAGTTGATCATTCCGTAGTTAAGTTTTGACTATCTATTTCTAATTGGTGCAATCAAATTGTTCATCAGAGAGCACATACCACAGAAATGAACTTCACTGCAAATTATTTGAAAAACGTTTGCTGATACGAAATTAAATGCATTAGTATATATAGCGAGCATTTGAACTACCCTATTTGCCCAGTGAATACTCATGTATTCGTTTTAAAGAGCTATTTTCGTCTGATGTAAGGTTGCATTAATTTACCAGTGAAAGTAATTACAAATAAGGAAATAAACTAAACGCTAATTCCAACTTTGGGTTAATTACGCTGTGTGTCATAACATACCAGTAACATTGATGGTTTTTGGAAATAACAGTGACGTTTTTTGCCTAGCAGCATCCCGGACAGTTGTAAATGATGGAAGTTTGAGTTTTCCATCCTTGTGATAGAGTGAACTATATTTTTAAAGCAATAATATAACTTGCTATCTGTCGCTGTTATATTTGATATCTCCACCTCAAATTAGACACTCCTTTTGGTAATACAGATTTAAGGTAAAACCCGCGTAACACCGTGGTGTAATTTTTGTAGGAGCTACGCCTTTAAAATAACATGCAATAAAATCAGCTTGCAATAACATCATGAAACGTCCTCCAAAGCGAAGGAAGGAAACGGTGCATCAATTAATAACACTCACCGATGAGGTTTGGTTGTTGAGTTTATAACCTCACTATAACGCTGGGGGATTTCGCGTCCCATTACCATCAGTCCTTAGGGTGATTTCAAAACGAACAACGCCCCGCCCGTCACGCACAGCCACGAGTGGGAAAAAAAGATAACTACATCCTTCTGGTCATATATTGTCCAAGACAGCACATGTGAAGTGTAGACACAAGCTGTATCCAATCTGTCCACGCTCACAAACTTCAGCTATCCACTCTCTCTCTCTCTCTCTCTAGAGCAAGAAACGCTTGGGCGGTTTATTTCCGTAGCGATTTGTTTCCACAAGGGGATAAAAAAAATTGAAGAACGATCAAACCATGATCTTCAATGCCTTTAAAAGAAATTAGATGACAAGAGTGCCTCATGTGTGCGTCAAAAGAAAATTAAATGTTGTAGTGTCTAAATAAGAATACTAATTTAACTGTATAAAATTGGCTTAGCGAATTAGCCTTTTCGAAGTATGACAGATATAGTAGGATGCAATGTTCAGAGTGTTTTGAATTACTGTGGTTTTACCCAGCATTATTCTAGCGCATCCGCCATACTTTGAAAATGCTAACTGGGTTTCGAGTCTTTATCGTGGCTGGGGCGGATCCAGGGGGTTGAAGGGGCGATTGAATTCCCCCTCAAAAATCGAACCCCTTCCGCTAACAAAGGGGGAAAAGTGTTTTCTGAGCGGGGATGGGAAATAAACACTTTAAAACAGGCATCCGCCTTAGCTTGGCGTTTGTACCTAGTTATTCTTGGGTTTTCTCCTGTTCCTAAAACCCAAACTTTCCATTCACAGTGCATACCATCGAAATGATTTACCATAATTCCCAATTGTCGGTCCATTAATCATTAGGTGAAGCTTATCTGGAACGATCCCAACCGAATTGGCTGGAAGGATTTCACAGCGTACAGATGGACTTTAACACACAGACCCAAAACTGGCTATATTAGGTAAGTGACTCAGTCGCCTTTGGAACTTTCAGGAATATTACAGACTTGCCATTTAATATGGAACAAATTTGTGTACGTGCGTCCATTCACGATCGAGCGATTTCCTTGTGTGAGACCTACCAGTTTACGTTACTCAGGAGTACAGGCCTGAAACAACAAGCTTGAGTCAGACAGTATGGAATCATAGGGAGATGTGTGAAAGATCCTAAACGGGAATTTCCCAAAAAGTCTCCCTAATTTCGTACCTGAACGTCCTAGACTTAACACGAAGGAAAGACGGTCAGCTGCACCGATTGATAATAGTAATAATAAATAATAATATTAAAAAATAAACTTTCAGACAGAATGTCGGCAAAATTTGCGCAAAGGGTTCGGAAAAATTTCGGCACATTACATGTAGTTATATCACTCTGGCACATTATTCTCTGGAATATCATCGTTCGCGCAAATAAATAATTGGTACCATCCATACGCCTATGGTTCAAGGTCAATATTCGTCCAAAGGATTTACATTACGGATTATATTTGATAGTATAACTATAAAGATACATGTTCATTGTCTCTCCCCCTCTGCACTTTCATTGTTTCAGAGTTACGATGTATGAGGGCAGCAAAGTCTTAGCAGATTCTGACGCTCTCTACGATATGACGTTACAAGGCGGACGAATCGGCCTGTTCTGTTTCTCGCAAGAGATGGTCTTTTTCTCCGATCTTGAGTATAAGTGCCTCTCAGATGTGAGTACAGCCGCATTTTGGGGGCATTTTAAGCTGATTTCAAAACAATATTTCCACACCAATTCCTAAAGAAATGACTCCGTTTGCAACGGCCCGTTACGTCCTATGGTACGGTATTATCCAATGAATCCTCTGGATTCGTCTCGGGACATTGGTAACGCTCGGTTAAGCTGTGTTAGTGCAATAGTAGTTTTTGGCTCTTTCAGCGGTGAAGATTTCAGATTTGAGAGGCCCCTTTAGACTCTCAGACACAAACCACAAATGAAATAACCAAAATGCAGGTTAATTTAAATTATGACAAATAATTGTTTTTATTCGATTACCTCTTTACTCTCTCCACCTTTCACCTCTTCACCTGTTTTATTCTTAAGGTGTAACTCCTACTTCTTTAACTCCTAATACTTAGGCACGAAGAAAACAAGATTTAAATCTTCACCAATCGATATGATACAACGACAGCATCCCTAGGGGTGCAAATATACTACACGATTATAAGGGAAAATAGGGTCTAGCAGACTTGTACCCTACAATTTGTGTGGTACATTGGGCACCCCTATTTTGGGGCTTTGCTATTGTATCAAAATTTGCACCTTCATTTCTTACTGCACACAAAGAAGTAAACTGATCAAAATTATTTCACTTCACAGACCCTAATAAAATCAGCTTATACCAGAGATCATTGTCGTGTGTTACCCCCATTCTCTTGGGAGATACGAACAAGTCCAAACTGACCATACTAAACTGTTCCTATTTCTTGCAGGAATAAACCACGATGCAATGCCAGGTCCTCCAACCAATCGCCTTCCTCTATACGGCAGCTCAAAACCAAACCATCTTGGACATTACTCCTTACTACAACTCCAGCCACGAAACACCAATCATGGCAGAGGAAAGTTAGCAATCCAAAGCTACAATTTCATCAATGTTTGGACGATGACAACAAACCATGCAACTGCCTTATTTGACAGTCATCCTTCAATAAAGCTACATTGTGATGTGGTGATGTTGTATATTCTATGCATGCTGTTTAAAGCAATAGATCTCGAATCATAATGGTGTGGACAAGCGGTGTAAATAGCACGGCACCCGGCCCTGCCGCACTCCGGATATAATGTGAAACAGTACGCATAAAAAAGTATATACTAATATAAAAAACATTATAAGTGGTATTACAGAAATAAAATAAATATAGTATTATTGTTATAATTGATGTGTAAATTTGCGCATGCGCTTCTTTGTCGCAGTGTTCTACCGCACCTGCAGTTTTATTAAAATGTTTTCCTTTATTTTTGTGCTTAATTTATGACGGACATTTGCGAGTTCTGTTATGGACATCTTGTGAGAAGGCTAGCACGATTTGGGTATTTATTTAGATCGGAATGTTTTTGTTTATTTGCACTATTTGTTTTAATATCAAAGTGAGCGGCAACTTTGCAATTATTTTTTTCATGATGATTCTAGCTGTTCCTTAGTTACACTTTGCATTTATTCAAATTTAGGAAATACTCCAACGTTTTCTGTAAGAGTACCTGGTACTTTGTTTATTCAAATACCTGGTACCAATCTCCTGTGTTCTGGTTTGCTGTCGGTGAATCGTAGATCTGTGAGTTTGGTTCGAGCAATCAGCCCCACGAAATGTGAGAGTTGTTTTTGTTAGGAATAATTAATCTATGACGGCAATCCAGTGGGGAATGGGGTTGATATCAATTCATCCAGATGGGACTAACTTGACACTATTACTGTAGGCCACAAGTCACTTTGCGAACAACCAAGAATGTAAAATATTTATATATATATTCGTGTGCGTCCTCGATGCGACGAAGCTGTGTTGTTGATAAATGTTTTGTTGTTATAGATTGTCTGTTTGTCTGTGCCAAAAAAAAACAATTATTTGCTCGCGTTTTTAAGTCTTGCTGCAAGTAAAGTTATGTTAATCTTTTAAAATTCCCAAAAATGTACATTGTTAAGGTATTTGAACGGCAGGATATTGGCGTTTGTTATACTATATTGAACAGCGGCCATCTTGGTTCTAGTGAATTCAACTGGGAGATGTGCTGTCTAATCTCATACTGATTTTACCTTGAGAAATAAGTTTGAATATCTAATTGTTAATGCGACATTCAATAGCTGGACAACATCCATTCATAGAGAGTTATTGTCTTTTATCGTTCCATAATGATCCTTTTAAATCTAATAAGAAGATAAAACCTACTCAATTATTGTGTAAGCATTTTAAATTACCTTGAATGTGAAATCGGTCGGATATTAGATAATACATCTTTACCGGTAGACCTTGTTGCAATCAAGAGCTGTTAATCAAGATGGCTGCTAATCGGCATGGTGTATACACGGACGCACCACCCTATACCGGTACCGTTAGCTGTAATATAATATAATATTTAATATTTTACTATCCTTATATATTAAAGTGAAACATGGCATGTTTTCATCTACTGACTATATAGTAAATTTACGTATAACAATAATCTGTGTACGCACTCTTTACTTATTCGACATTATTCGCACCGTGCATACTTTATCTTCACACGGACATTATACCTCAAGTTATGGTCAACTCTCGGTAACGCTAATAATAGGCATAATAGCATCTTTTATAATAACCACACTCTGAAATAAACTTCCGAAGTAACAATCGATATTTACATCATTCCAGATATGATTCTGTCCGAAGCATCCAAAATCGCGCCACTTAAGACATGATTTGCAAAGATAGACCTGTCGAGCGTTGAGATAAATATAAGCTAAACCTATTATTTTTGGTAGCTTTAAAAGTAAGATACCATGATAGAGAATCGGGCAATCACCCAAACTCAAGAATCCACACAATATGGCGGCGGATGAGGCAACAATGTTACACTGATAAAATAAAGGTTTAAATGTGCACCCATTGAGAAGATACAATAGCAGCACCGGAGGGAGCATTTGCTACAGGGGTATAGGGGAAAATCGCCTGATAGCAGCACCCTAGGGTACCATATTTACTGTACGAGTGTAGAAATTTGCCTGAATATGAGCATACTTTCATCTAAGTGTCACAACTGTTAATATGTTTTATATGTGTAGTCCATAGGAAGTTATGATGTATACCTCGGTTACTATTGGGTATAATGATTTTTTGAACGCACCACATTGCATAGCGCCCTCGTGTGGATTATAATCACATGTCAGCCTAGCAAAACAAAATACATGTGAAACCATAGCTTGATACCAAATAACATTTTGATATCTCCTCGTTTATTTCATGATGTGCTTCCTTCTCTCGTTTAATGAATTTTTAGGATCAATTTTATGTCGTATGTGTATACTCTGGTTTAAAAAAAGAAAAGCTGTAGATATCACGCCAATTACGGTTGTGTTTCGTTTGGTCATTTTGTGGATTTCTCATGTTCGTTTGTCGTTTTTGTTTCACGGGTAATGAATTATTATATCTGAATATTATTGAATGACACGGAAACGTTTCTTGAATGAACCAGCTAAATAGCCAGGCAGTAAGGGATCACTCAGGGACATGCGTCGAAGATTCTGAAAAGAAATTTCAAGAGAGATGTTCCTATACTCCTAGTGGCGTAACGTATAGTTACGACAGGCTCCGGTGCGAGCTATTAATTTCATCGAATCACGCAGCTGCGCGACGCGCGACGGTTGAAGGGTAAAGGGCGACCGTTGATAGGGCGACGCACGACGGTAAAGTGGCAGATATAGAATTCCATATCACGGTTCGCTCGCTACCTTTAAGCCACATGGAGACAAATCTATCAAATATTGCTACCCTGTGGTTATGTGCCACTCCAACTTCAAGTATGTATTGAATTTACGCAAAATATTCGAACAGTATTAGGCCTATACATCGTGAGTATACCGCACCACATTCACTGACGGAAGTGACTCATTGCTGGTGATGTAGCCACTGGGACAAGAAAACACTCCGTGCTTTGATTTTATCTTGCTGTATATGATTTATATGCTAATAACCATGGCAAACTTCCCAAAATTATGTCTCAATGTGAAACAGCAGCTCATTGTTCAGTGGCGTATGGGGCTGGACACGCCACTGTTGTTCGTCTCCCTACTTTTGTAAATTAAAATGTATCATAGCACGTTTCCAAATTCCTGACGAATCGTATTATTTGCAACCTAAAATTTATAAGAAAACATCGCAAAGAAGCCTGTAAAGTAGAGCACT
>JAVCKS010033770.1:0-11948 GCA_032273685.1 Pteraster tesselatus | reverse complement strand
ACTGTATTCTTTTTACGGGAATAAAGTATTACTTCGAGATAAGCAGAGATTCGACTTATTCGAGTTTGACTTAACGCGATTTCACTATACTTGCGACTTGGACCAGACCAACTCCTGAAATTTGGACTAAATTGGTGTCAGTACTCAGTATCGAATAATTATAATATACAAGCTCAGGTAAAGGAATCGTTATCAGGAAGGAAAAACGGCATCGGAACATCTCCCTACTTAAAATCATTTCAATTGATAAAACATGTACAACTTACTGAATCTCTTATCTGTTTTGTACTGATACTGTGATTTTTTGTATGATTGTCATTTGCAATATATTCAAACTTTTGCGATACCGTCAATGCCAATGTTATTGCAGCATCGCCCAGCACACACAAGATGTTAAGTACAAACGTTATCTATGGCCTCTGTGGATTCTGTGAGTTTCCTCTCACAGTTTTTACTTTAGGAGTACAAAATATGGCACTACATTGTACCAAGTGCCATTTCCAAAATACCTTTGTACCCAGATTTCACTTCATAACGATGTAAATGGCACCAGACTAGTGATAAAATGGCAAGTGGCTGGGTATTCTATAGTTCAGCATTACATTGTACAGTAGGCCTAAGCCTAGTAACAATGTGTGCTTTAGCATTTCACAATTTGACCAGACAGTTGCTTTATTTCAGATAAGGAGTATTAGCCAGCGAAGGCAAAATGTTCCCAAACGATACTTCACCAAGTCTTCTCTGATTGGTCTGTGGAGTGATGGCATGTGGTAACACTCATCTATACATACCTGTACATGTACATTGTACATACATACATGTACATGTAGTAAGTACAGTATGGAATACAGTACACAACAATTTTCATTAAAACCTCGTACCCATAGTGTATCGGTTTTGACAGTTCATCCCTCAACTTTTAATAGAATAAACTACACTTACTGTACAGTGTAGATGGACTTTAGGCCTACTTTTGTTTTTCACAAGTTTTTTTTACTACTGTACAAATAACTCAGAACCTGGGGTTCTCTTATTTTATCAAAGGAGACAGGAATACCCTCTAGTCACTAGGCTATCAACCAATCAGACAAATGCTGCTGTCTGGAACTTCTTGCAGTTGTCAGCTAGTATAAATCCATTGCCTTAGCTAGTTGTCTATATCATGAGTCTTTGTTTTTGAAAAACCCTATAAATCTATTGCACCCTATGACCTACATGTACATGTATGGGGATGGTACATGTACGTCACGGTTATCATTTTCATGTAGGTCTAGGGCAGTCATTGTACATCAAATATCAGTCAAACAAATAACGTTGGGTGCGACAATGTGGATCAATTTAAACTGTATATGCCATACAGGGAGTTTACCATTAAATACGGGAACTTTTACGAACTTTTAGTAAAAGGCGGCATTTCCAATAATAAAGATCGTACAATGTACACGTACATGTATATCGCACAGTGCGCAGAGTTACACGATAATGGTTTCCAGGTTATGCCACACTTACACATGTACAGTATGTAGGTTAATCTACACATGTATGTGCTATGCCTACCTTAATTATTCATTGGACATCATAATTTTTACAAAACGCATAAAACAGCATGGCACACAGTGCGGCATGCGAGTGTCACTATGTGAAATCTGGAGGGCTGTGACATGCAAATAGTGCCGCATAGTTCGCGGGGGCATAACTGAGTGCTTTAAAACCCGAAAAAAATGTGTACTCCAACTACACCCAAAAAGTTCCTGTCCTCTGGTAACTTACATGCTGGCCGATGTCATATCTACTTCAAGCAGGAGATCATTCACTAAATATGCGGCATGATCTGTGTGCATGCACTGGTAATGGGTAGCCTAAATACCATTTGCTAAATACCATTCTTGTACTAGTAGTACTTAGTAGTAGAAGTTGAAAGCAATATTATTATGTTACATCATTGCAAGGTGCGCGTGCCAGTAGCAATCACGTACATTTTGATGTGCGTAAAAATCACAGTCATGATGGTAATTTTCAAGAAATTGTGCGTCAAAATATCTGATTGATAAATCATAAACGTGCAGTAGTCCGTCATGGAGTTTCAATAGTTCCAATCCACGACGTACATAAAGAAATTGACGCAGCACCACAAGGGGGTCGTAGGGTGCGACATACAGTACAATTGATATGTGCAGAATCATGTGGTCTGCGGTAAATTCCCACGACTGTAATTCACTTACCCTCAAAGCCTAATCGCCAAAAACACCAAGTCAACCGGCCAAGTCCACCAATTCACAATTGACAGAGAAACTTGTTGTAAAGTTTATATTCCCCCGTATATAGTAAACAAAATATTAATAATTAATATATTTCCACTTCTTCTAGAGTGTAGTAAACACTTTTATTGTGTGAAAGTGGAGGTTCGACTAGTAAATTTCCATGTGTTATTTACAACTTACGAATATACATGGTGTACAGTACACTCGGCGTGATTTCAATGTACCGGCTGCCGTACGTGTAGTTTGTAAGTGAATAGAGTAGGCCTACACTACAGTAACTGTACACAGTTACTTTTTGGCCAAAGGCAGGAACTGAGACCCCCTTCTTTCGACACTGTTTTCTTATTGAATTTCCAAATTACACAACTTCATACAATAACTTACTCTTCTACACGTTTCTCCTCCATCTTCCTCGTTTTCTTCAACGCTACTTATTCCGGTCATGTCTATTAATTATTTGGGGCATTTTTCTGGCGCTCTACATTGGGGGACAGAATCTGTGAGACGAGTGACACTTTTCGTTGCCCACATTATCAATCCTATAGCGCGCGTACTACATGTACTAGCCGGGGTAATGCATGCAGTACATACATACAGTACAGTTCGTGTTACGGCTATCGCGCAAGCTCGGGCAAGGTGATTCACACATGAGGAAATGGTAATCGACTCACTCGCAATTACTGCGCGGTCAACAATTAGTTCCCATCGAATAACTGCCTAATCGAGCTAATTCATTTCTTTTATATCAATTGAATCAATAATTTTTGTTACAAAAATTGAATAAATAGAAAAACAGTTATTCATGCATTTACTTTAGTAAAATATGGGCTTTGTGAGTTGTCGATTCGGCGGAGTAACTTTGGATAAGTCTGTTGTTCCAATGTCACCTTATTTATATGCAAATGATTTCCTCTTTGTGGCCTTGTAGAAATATCAGCTTCCGATCATCGAGTTGAGCGTTTAGTGGTACAGTCCAAGTACATGTATAGTGTAAAGTTCGCTGTGTTCATCGTGTTGCGTCGTACAAGACGGGTTTGGGGATAGTTTTGCTATGTGACCCTTGGGTGTCGAATCGGAGGTCGCTCATATGTGTGAAGCCAAACTAAAAATTGCCCATGGTATTTTATGTTTAGTACACATTCAACCACAATAGTTGAGGCGCGGGAGCTGCTTTGCATGTACATGTACAGTACATGTACCGTCCGTTGTTACCCACCCAGTTCGGTGTACGGGTGGTTTGCAGTTTGACCGGTGAAGAAATATGGAGGAAACAGCATATTGTGTACTCGTTAGACCAGGTAATTTTATTTTCAATAGATGGATATGCAGTTCATCCAAGTGGGAATTATGTACTCCGACCAAGATCGGCCAACGTGAAGGCGTTTCCAATTATCTTGGCTGTATTACTGTCAACATTTTATTCCTACGAACACAAAACTGGAGCAGCGTCTACGGCGCCGGCAGCTTGTAAATTTGCACAGTCAACTGGTGCATGTATTGACAATTGTACGCCGTCAGTATCAAGCCCAAATCGAAAGGAATCATAAACACGTTTGGATTGTCAAAAGCTGATGTCGGATGATTGTCGGGCCAACGATTATACCAACTGCATCGGGCGATTTCGACTAGTTCCTGTCACCAACATCACCGGCAGAATTCGACATTTTTATTCCCTCAAACAACATGTGAATACTGATCTACTAGAGGTAGAATTAGAGGCATTGTCTATGAAGCGATAAGCAAACCTGTTGCAATGAGATTGCGACGAATAAATGTTTCGTGGGTTTGTGTTCCTTACTTTTTTTGCTAATTCTTAATCGTTTAATAATAAAATAACAACAAAAACAAAAACAACAACAACGGATTTTAAAAAGAAAATAACATCCAACGGTTGAACAAGTAATGTGCCGATTTCAAAAATGGTTTAATCGAACAAAGTAAGCTTTAAAAACTACAGATGCTAAGGAAAGCAGTACTTGTAATTCAAAAGAAGGAAGGAAGGAAGTGTTTTCCAAAATAGTCCACACCGCGTAAACCACAATATATTTAAAATTACCCAGCAGTTCGTAAACAATGCTCCACACAACGCTTTATGCGCTACACTAGACCAGAGCATGTGTACAGTATACAGTACATGTCATGTACATTATGTACACACTACGTTTTTTATGAATGATCCTGTTGGCCGTGTGACGTCATTTCCGCACAGTATTGATATTGGGTAGAGTATATAGACTCGATTACAGTCCCTTGGTGACAAAGAACTGAAACGTTGAGACGAGCGCAATGATGTTGAACAATAAAATCACGTGCTTTGTAAACGCAAATGTTTACATTGGGTATCGAATGTTAGTCCTTTCGAGAATCTGTATTCATCACTATGACGTCAGCATACTAAAACGTTAAACGACAGATTGCATGTGTATGAACGTCTTCGGGACGTCTTTCATTTAATTCGTTTATTATTTCTCAGTGTGCAATCCAAATAACAAACAGTACATGAAGCACAACAGACCAGGAGAAACAGCGATGCCAACATCACTGACGAACTTGCGAACTTCCGGAATATCATCATCAGAGACAAGCATAATCTTTCTTCAATGGCACATAAGTCGTATGTTTTAATAAAAAGCTTATAGTTTTTATTAAATCCCCACAATTAAATATCACATTACCCCTAGCCACTCCACACCCTGGTATAAATGGACAGCTACGACATAATTTATCTATCCTTCTCACGGCTTTGCAGGCTTTGCAGGCTTTGCAAGTATTCATAGCTGAACGGAAGGGAGTGTTTTTCTAACAGAATCGAAAATCTCTACAGATTTAGGAAATTCTCGGATTATTACACTTCAAGCACAGTATTTTACTGTCACCTCTCGATATTCGACGGGGCACTATTGTTCTCATGAACACTTCAAAAGGAAGTTAAACCTGAAGCGAAGAAAAACAGGTGGTAAGAAAACAGTGGATAGTACGAACCCGGGGGATGGATGGATGGACGCACCCCGGCGCCAGGTTCATGTCGAGAGCCTGCGGCATGTGTCCTAGCTGTTTCGATGGACAGAGAGCATATTATATGAAGGTCATTTCTAAATCTGCAACCGGATGCGTTGAGACGGCATTAAGCGAGGATCATGAAGAATCGATCGGTCCAAAGAGAAACTGGTGAGGGAAAACGTTACCCGACACTCGACATAAAAGCACAACCCTCTTCATGGACCCTGAAATAACTTGATAACTATGGCTGATGAACCCTACTTCTCGATAGTGGTAGTCTAGGCCTGAGTGGTATAAATGACGAAAGAAATACACAATAGAAGCTAAGAGAAGTGACTGGTATCCTTTTTGGAATACCGGTTGGTGAAGTGCAGTACGAAGTAGACTATCGTGACTTACTTCTCATTCACGTGTTGCTGTCCGAAGCGTCCGTCACTGGGCATGCAGTACTCAGACACAGCGCCCTTGTTGAGACGTGCAGACTGTCCAGATCAATGTGAAGGACTGATGCCGGACAGTGGTAATACACAAGATTCGACCCCAGGGGAGCAGAATCCGGGGAGAGTGGGGAGGAGACTGTGGTAGCAGGCCTATGAGGTGTTGCGGACCTTAACATTAGCGGACTGAGCACTCTGAGTCCTACCGCCCGACAAACGGATCGACTTCACATGGGTTGCCTGGTCTCTTTCTCTGCTCCCCCTTTTATCCCTCTCTCCTTCCTTTATTTGAAAAAAAAGTACAGCAGCTGGTGCAAAGAGCACTTAATTTTGCTAAAGCCACCAATCAAACAATTAACAACAACAACAACAACAACAGGGAAGCAGAATCGGCGCCAGAGCAAACATCAAAAGGTAGCACGATGCTGTTTTCGGGAGTGGGGGGCAACGTAATCGTAAATTATGTTGGGGCGGGGGGCTGCCCCTTGGGGCCCCCGTGGCGCTGACTCTGAGAATCGGGACAATGTTTTGGAGGTCCCGAAGTCTAGAAGTCATTACTGGCGGCCGACTTGTGGTAGAAGATGGGCGACATCTAGGAGACTCAGAACGACTGCTGCCAAATGCTAGGCCGGGGTGCAGGACGTGGCCTAAGCAGAGTAGCCGCCTAGTGGTCGGAGGGGGGAAATGGACTAGTAGTAGTAAACGTACATGATGTACAAAACGCTAAGATCAGTTATACCACTAGGTCTAGAATATCTGCCAAGAGGTTCCCGTAGCAGTAGGCCTAGGTGACGGAGAATGTACCAGCTCAGCAGTTCCCGCGGCTGTAAGACAAGCGAAGGGTATAGTGTGTACTCCCATGAGGGTTCGGGTAATATTTTCGGATAGCGTTTTCATAAAAAAAAAAACAACCACTGAATTTTACATGGTCTATATCTCTAAAGGTTGTAGCTATGATAACGGCTCTAAACAGTTTGCCCTGTAACACGACCATATAAGATGGACCCAAATACACCTTGGTTGCATGTACATTGTACATGTACGTGTCATGTTGTTAATGGACCGACCACTTGGAGTCGGCCACTTAGGCACTCAGTGCAATATGTCCTTTTGAAGTGAAGAATTCTGCATAAAGTTAGGAGACATTTTTTTCCTTTGCTCTTCCATATGATACCGTTACCGATTTTCATCGTGCAACCTGGGTCGTGCACTAAACTGGTGCCTTCGACATGGTCTTGAAACAGACGTGTCAAACCAAGGGCATTTATGACCCGCGGACACATTTTAAAAGGCCCACAAAAGCCTTGATAGAGCCACCTTCATGGAGCGGACACATGAAAATGCCCCAAATTCAAATAACATTGATACGCCGTGGCTACCGCAATGGGTTCATCACCGCCATCAGTGGCAGCTGCAATCAGCCTCAACCTCCCTTCACATACTAGCTGATTGATCCATCTATTCATTTACTCTAGTGGAGGCCCAATTTTCTACCGAGGGAATCACATCAGCAGAGATACACCTACCCCCGATTTCCGAAACGTGCATACAGTATGAACAAAACATCGGACAAAAAGCAAAAGAAATGGGGAAAATTAAATATCTTAGCTCGTCGGAAGATACACAGGGACGTCGTTGAAGACAACATAGGGGACGCAGATACTAATAAAACAAAACAACTCGCTTGGAGCGAAATAGCCAGAAACAAATGAAGGTTTTTCCCCTGATTGCCGATAAATTTGTGACAATTATGACAATCAAGGCCCAAGCCGAATACAGAGTTAAACAGGCAGATGTAAAGAAAACTATGCCAACCCCTTCCTCATTCGTGCTCCTCTTGCGAAAGTAATCTTATCACGTACATGACAATAATATGACAAGAAAAGGCGCTTAACTTGAAACACCTCAGAGGCGTGTCTAAGGATTGTCTATAGACAGTAATGATTAAAAGGACAAACGGCGCCTATACGTAAACACCCCTCAAGAATTTGTGGGTTTAGTAAACGCGTGTAACAATCTGTCACCGGTTTGGGAAAGTTGGGTGCGTGTAAAGAAAACCCTCTGGAGAATTTTACTGTCGGATTGGGAAACCTAACCCGATGTTTATGCGCAAATGATAGGGAATTTCCATCATGCTAAATGTTCCTGATGTTGCTAATAACTCAAAGTAAATACTGTATGTCAGTAGAGATAAAGAGCGTGATATAAAACTAAGGAAACATATAGAAAAACTACTTTACGGAAAACTATAGAATATACCAACACACACTGCTCAAACTAGATTAAGATTAACATTTATTGTTCGAACTTATAGAAGACAATTATATCAAGTTGATTCGTAAATATGTTTGGGCATTAAGAGGATTCGCACTTCCCGGATACCGTTTATGCGTACGGGTACGTCATCACTCTGTGCCGCTGTGTGACGTAAACATATTCGTTGTACACAATTTGTCCACACAATGTAGCAACGGGCATCGTCTGCCATACGCGTATTAAAGTAGCAAATGGATACGATTATCATATCTGTAAACGCACTCATACTCATGCAAAACCTCCCTAGTTGTTCATATTTATTTACACCTACATGCACTAAGTATCCCCCATGACCAGAATTAAACCTGAGAGAACAATAGCAATACACATCTTGACGATTTAAGAGCTTTATTATACACAGGAAAACCCAGTTTCTTCGTTATGAAGTAGGACTGTATATTGTACTGGCGATATGCATACTGCATTGCTACTTGCAGTGTACATGAATGTGTTGGTAATTATCACAATTACAGGAGATGACCTGGGTCAGAGTATATTGGCCTAGATAGATGGGAGGGAGTGCACTTTCAACTATACAAGTAGGCCTTTTTGATTGATACTCGTCAAAGTTACATGGAGGTTTCGCATGCCTACGAGTACGGAGACAGTTACAGATATGATAACCGTACCAGTTCGGTAGTTAACCCGTATGGCAGACAATATGCGTTGCTACGTTGTGTGGATATATTGTGTACAATGGATACATGTACATGTTACTAGGTAGTGATGACGTATTCGTACGCGTAAACATTATGCACGATGTGCAAAACCTAAAATTTGCCTGTGAAATGTAATCTTAGGCATTGAAAGAGCAGAAGATTGTCCACTCGCCAAAGGATGAACTGTTTTATCAGCTATAGAAATTTACAACATAGCAATCTTTACTGCACACAAAGACATGCTGTTCTTAGTGCACATGTGCGCGGTAATTGGAGTGTCGTTTACATATACAGAGGTTGGACAAACATTACTTGGTTTACAATTTGAAACAGTCTCCCGTACACACAACAATTCTTCTCAGCGTGCAGTAAGTAGTACTCAAGTGTTTACTACTGTTATTTAAATGTTATATATAAGTTCAACTTTATAAACCAACGTGTTCTACAGAATCTAGATGCACCACAACAAGGATTAAAGTCCACATACAAGTCAGGATTTCAACAAACCGATGAGATTTGTTTTCTTTTGTATTGAACAGCAACTGTCGACTGAAGTACATAAAATGATATATCCAATGAATCCTGCACGCCAGCAAGTATCCTACAGCCATGTTTCGCTTAGTTTCTGCTGTGGAACCAAGTCCTTTCCTCCAATGACTTGAACGGACTGCTACTTCCCCCACAAGTTCACCCATTGCGGTCCAGGCTCACCTGGTGTCAGATACAGAATTTCCTAGACACTCAGTACGTAGGCACATGAGGGCTAATATAGAGTTATATTATCAACCGGATGACTGTGTGGCCGTCGTCTTGAACATTCCTTTGTACATCTGTGCCTGGCTTCTATTGATATCCGCCATCTTCTCTTTAGCTAACGTCAGGTACTTTTGAATGTAGGGATCTACATGAAGAAGAAAAACAAATTCAAATAGTATAGTTGTGTGAGGTAGCCTGCCTGTCCAGCTGCCCATCCAACCGGCCGCCCATCCAACCGGCCGCCCACCCTTCCGTCCGCCCCACCGCCCGTCCGCCCTTTTGCCCGTCCGCCCTTTTGCCCGTCCGCCCTTTTGCCCGTCCGACCTTTTGCCCGTCCACCCGCATGCCCGTCCGCCCTTCTGCCCTTTTACTTGGTCTTCTGCCTGCCCATCTGCCTGCCTGGATATCACTACCAAAATTGTCAATATTTAATACAATCATGATTAATAATATATCAGGTTTATCATATCACTAATCCGAGTACCTGATCTAGATATTTGCTGCGCCTTCGTCAGGCAGTTGTATGCCTCTTCGTAACATTCCAGGTTATAAAGTGAGCACCCTTTCCGATACAAGGCCTTCGTATTGTTAGGGGTCACAGAGAGCACATTGTCACAGTAGGTCACAACTCGTTCATAGTTTGGGTTGTCTTGTAGAAGTAGACAAGCTGGGAGAAGAAACAATACTGACTAAATTTACCAATGTGATTTTTAAAGTTTTGTCAACATTTCGATCTTCTCACGATAATTTTTGTTAAGGCAATGACAAAAACACAAATAATGTCCTAATCAGACATTGTGGACCTAGTCCCCAAATTTGTTTTCACCAGGACATTGTTTTTGGAGGGATGAAGTTATTTCTCTTAGGTTGAATTAAATGCCCAAACAATGATAGACAAACCCACATTTGACCAGATGTCTAAAAGCACTTGAAATTTAATAGCCAATAATGAAAAGTAAAAACGAATGAAAAAATTGGAAGAACCAACAACAAATAGGAAGTATAAACCTACAACATAAATTGGATTTTGGTAACCGCCTCTTAGCTCCTGGGCTTTCCTACATGTAGCCTGTTTAATTAGTTGAGCCGTGAAGTGATGCGAAAACTATTGCAAGGTGTGTGTGTGTGTGTGTGTGTGTGTGTGTGTGTGTGTGTGTGTGTTTCTGTCCATCCCCACACGTGCACGCCCACACGTGTCAGTTCACGCCTAAGTGCACTGAACGTTTGGCCATGCTGGCAGAGCTAACCTCACCAAATTCGGCACTCGTATTGTACGTACACGACTACCGGCCGGGCAGGCTTAGCAAATATCATAAGGTTCAACTATAATGCACACCTCTCAGTAGCTGTCGGTACGAATTGTAATAATAACTCATGTCGTCATTTTTATTGGATTATGCATTATACCAAAATCTTACCAGCTAAATTATTATAACATCCTTGCTCCAGGGTGCTCAGTCGTTCCTTTAACTCTGGAGACATATCCCCAGAGGAAGTTAAACTTGAAGCTGTATGACCTGTTTCTCCTCTATCAAAACCCATCCCGGACAGCGATTGTAAAAGACCATTCTGCAGGTTGGAGTTCACACTCCGTGCATACAGCAAAGCTCTGTGGTATTTGCCAACGGCGCCTCTGATGTCGTTGGCTTTGTATAAATCGTTTCCACTGCATTTGTATTCCTCGGCTGCAGTGATGCGCTTGAGAAAGGATACATTCAACGCCTCCGGTGAAGTGGATGGTATTGCTGAAGACGTTGATGATGCCATAGGGAGAGTTTTACCCTGCTGCATGATACAATATGAGATAAAAATGCGTTTTTACTGTTTGTATCTGCACAGATTTAGAGCAGCCAGCTTTGTGGCGTGGTCATGGAGTGGGCTTACATTTTTAATGAGGTAGTATTTAACATGTAATAAAGTGCACGGACCCTCCAGGGGAGTAACTATAGAATACCCCCCGCACCACGACCCTTTTCTAAAAAGATCCTGGTACCCAGACGTCACTTCATAATGATTCTAATTACAAGGGTACCACACTAGTCACCACATAAGGAGGTGCGGGGTATTCTACTTGTAAGCCTATGATATACCTGGAGGGTCCGTGAGTACAATTTTAAGCACTTTATTACATGTTAAATGCTACCTCCTGGTTTTACCAACACCCCCACTGCATGCACTGCACCAGTCCCTTGTACCCATTCTTACATTCACAATGATGATAATTACAAGGGTACCAGACTAATCATAAAATGGCGAGTGGGCAGGTATTTTGGAGTTTAGCCGTGGGCTATTAAGTAAAACCTTAAGAAAACTTACTAAGGCCTACACAATAACTATGGTTTTGTTGGCCGTGTCCGAAGCCTACGTATCTTTACACGGATGGCCTTGTGCATGTACGGTGCGATAGTGATAAGCATGCGTACTTAATACCTGAAGACCGCGTACCGGTGTCATGCCAAAAACTGGATCCTGCCAAAAACTGTCCCTCATTAGCATATCGCCACATGATTGGTCATACG
>JAVCKS010033758.1:6137-17856 GCA_032273685.1 Pteraster tesselatus | reverse complement strand
TAGTACACAAACAATCCTGAGAAGATCGAGAAATGTCCAAAACAAGTACATGTAACAGTACAGTGACTTCAGTTTTGTTAACAATAGGACCACTGGCAAACTAACAGTTGACCAAAGGAATGTTACCCATTTTATCAATTTCAATCAAATATATTACTCTCGATGAGCACGTAGCTCAAAAGGTTTGCTAGATTTCACAAAGTGCTCCCTGGAGTTAAACATCCAGGCATACATGTAGGACTGTAAGTATTATCTGCCGCCTAATATAGTAATATAGTAAATAGAAAGCAGTGTGCGCAGAAGGTCCACTCTGTCAATAATGAGTTTAACTATTAACAACAACTTCATCCCCTGTACAGCTTTTTGTCAATGGTGGTAAAGAGTAGGAATATTTCGGTTGTTATTTCACAGACCATTAATCTTTGAACATATGACTACCAGTATAATTCCAGTACATATGGAGGATCATGATAGGAGGGGCCTTCTTTTTAGAGTCCATTGCCTCTGCACTCTTCTGGGGGCATGTCATTTGCCAGCGTGCATTGGTTTGCATTTGTTGTACTGTGTTGCATCATGCATACATGGGTAACCAAGAAAAGAATTTTGTTTCGTGATGTTATGGACTATCACTTATTTCCGAGGAGAATGGAATTAGTTTAGTAACCCTTACCTTTTTATTGCAGGCAAATAATTATTATTTATAGCTTTGCTGCATGGTTTTTGACAAAAATACACCAGCTTACTGTCAAGAACAAGAATATGCAGATGTACAGTAGAATATTATAATTTGAAGCTAACGCTGGCTGCTTGCACTATATAAGGTACATGTACAGTACATGTATAGTGTATCCACATAAATGAACAAATTATTGAAAGCATGTTAGAATACCCCTACATTTTGTATATATAAAATCTATTACAGGGTTAAACTTTTTTTTAGTATATATGGTATACATGTAGATGCACAACTGTAATTAAAACAATATGAAAGTTTATTGTGCAGTTAATTACTGAACTTACAGTAGGCCTACAACTCAGTACAACTGTATTCAGCATAATTTAGCCTATTAAATAATTACTATACATGTATGGTTAAAGTATATAATTGGAAAGCTTAGTTTCCCCTCTTGTTAGTAACAGAGTGACTAACGTGACTTATTTCATGTGATAACAAAAAGGTGTGGTACGTGACAGGCCGCATCAAATTTTACATACGGCTCAGCTTAAGGATTAAGGATGCCGCCGAATGAACAATATACCTGTGGTAAATACTGCAGAATAGAGTCTGCTAGTTGCACAAATCTACCTCGTGATTAAACCAAGCAGGGGGTAAGGGGTACGTGTACAATCAAAGAGGGACAATACAAACTTGACAACTGAGTGACAAGTACTGTACATCACAAACACTACTACATGGAACAGACAGGACATTCTTTAGACACTCCTACATACTTCCGAACAGATAACGTCCGATTAGATAACAAGATGCAAAATTAATTAAGATAACCTGGGTAATATTTTTGAGGTGTATGTAAGTTATCCATCCTGTTGTTTAAGCAGGCCTCTAGCAGAATTCGATAAAATAAATAATAGGGAAAATTACAACAGGACTGGAGTAGAGCCCACACCCTGCGCTCCATGCATGCATGCCTTTGACCACAAGAGGGCTTTGTTTATTTTCTAATATATATACACATCTATTGCAAACAATCCCCCATGAAGTTTGTGATGATTTAAATTCAAGAGAACATTCCCATAGGACTTACATGTATACAGTTAAGCAGCTGTGATCAGATTTAATTATTGTTAAACATCCAGAATCCCTCTTGGTTGACAGATGCTGTTCAGACACATGCAACATTCCACCACATACTTTTTCATGGTGAGAAATTGGGAAAACATTTCATGCTTGCTTAATCAATCAATTGGGTTTTTTTTCGGGGGGGGGGGGGGGAGGAGGATTTACATTTATTACATTGTGTTTTTTTCTTCTCTACCTAAAATGAAGAAAATAATAATCATAAGCTGATGTGAAGAAATATTTCTGGAATGAAATATGTCTCTGAGGAGAAATTTATTCTACTGAGCAATGAGGAATTACGAATGTTTACGATTTCGATATCCTGTTTCAAATTATAAGTGCAATTTAACATGTGCTCACACCGCACTGCCGAAATGAACATTGTCAACGCTGCACTTTGTCTCAATAAATAACCAACGAAATGTGACTCCCAACAATTTCAATTTTACAAAGGGAACGTTCTATCGCAGAAATCTTAAAGGGGTGTGTGTACGACAATGGCAAGTCATTGATACTATGTTTACAAGGTTATAATCGAATTCACCTACAATGTACATTGGTTCTAATTGTATTAGTTTTTGTTGCAAGTATAAACAGGGTACACACCCTAATGACGCACGTACAGTCCCGTGTGTTGGCAATGAATCACAAAATTACAGTAATTCAGATACCACTTTTAGTATTGTAAACATACTGATAGTTCACTACATTTTAATTTGGAAAAATATTATCTTATCTTTAAAGGGAAAACCAATTATTTTATTTTATTTCACTGTTAGAATCTTTTACAGGGAAAACTACTGAGACTGGGCAGAAACAGCGTACCACAAGAGCAGAGTATGATTTTGTAGGAAAAGAAATCCTGTGACTGTCCAATTATGATTAGCTTTGCCTCCATTTTTCCTAGAAAATTGTTATGACATTATGCAACACAAGCCTAAAGATAAGAGTAATATAATCATTTTTACAAGCGGCCAATTTCAGAGATAAGATTAGTTGACCATAAAATTGTATTGGCTAGTAAAAGAACAACATTTGTACATGTATACACTAAGAAGACAATCCGATGACCACAACAATTATATCATGCAGCCTAAAAGACAGATGGTGGTTTGCATTTATTGTACACGTACAGTACAGCACCAAGTATTCAGTTGATAACCTGTAAATTTCACTGACAGGTTAGATTGTGCAACGCTGTTCATGGCAGGTACATACACAGTACGAATACCAGTCCAAACTCAAAACATGAAAAGTACTCATAAAAGCTGAGATAGATGTACATGATACATGTACACGTAACAATGTTTTTCTGAACGATGAAGCATGTAGTTCTATCACCTAGTTTGTTAAAACAGATTGTTAGTGAACTAGGTAAATGAGAACAAAGAGAAGTTTATAGCTACCTCTTCCATCTTGAAAAGATCTAGCTTGGGGCGTATCTCCTCCTCCCTCCGTCGTTTCTTTCCACTTTTCCGCACCGATGGATGAGAGTGGCACCGCTGCGGGGCACCACCGCCGCCACGATCCACCTCGGAGTCCGTACTCCCAGTGAACGAGCACACGGAACCTGAACTCTCCGATGCCTTATCCTCCGAGAAGGAGAGACTGTGAGCCCGGGGAGACAACACGGGCCTGAAGGAGGCATGCTCCAGCCAGAACGGGATCGCCGATGTAGCCCCGTCCCAGGAAGCCGACGAGGTCGGTCTTGGAATGGGCGACTCCGGTGGCGTGGAGAACTCACTGATGACCGGAACGACACCGGACAGACCACAGGTCCTTCCACCTGCTCCTCCCACGCCCTTGGGATGTGGCTGGGGGCAGTGCAACTGACCTTGGTGGCTGTCACATTTTCTCTTTCCGTGGACGGCAGGCAGCCGCCAGATCTTTGAAGACCGGGGCTTCCACTTGCGCTCTGTGAGTTCGCCGGTTGACAGGGAGCGACAGTGTCTCTTCTTCGGGGGTGCAGGGGGCGTGATCTGGCACGATGATGTGGATTCCGTTAGCGTTTTGCTTAGCGCATCGGGCTTGGGCGTAGCTGTAGCTGCTGCAGGTGCTGTGGGTGTTGCAGGCGCTGTACACTCTAGCAGTGATTTACTCGGTTGTTCTTGGCTTGGCTTCTCTTGACTGATTATCTGTGCAGAATTGCCCTTAGGACCTATAACAAATTATAAAAGCAATACAATAAAAGAATCAACATTAGTTTTTTGTTAATCATCTTATACATTACTTTGTTGAGGCGCAGAAATCTGACTGACTTACTCTGTTGGAATTCCTTTCACAAAATGAATCTGAGTAACAATTTTTCTCTCACCTCAACAAAATACAAATTATATACCTGTACATGTATGCAAATCTACTTTAAATGTGATCAGACCTACAAGTAAATCAATAGAAATCAACTTTAAATAGTTCGTAGCTAAAATGTCAAATTCACGAAAACCTTAAATGTTATTTTCCTGCAATTCCAGCTTACGCACATGTCTGCCTACCCTCCTTGGTTTGTGCTTCACAAATTTATGTCTACATGACATGTTTATCTTTGGCCTTGACTAAAGGGTTAGGCCTATACAACATTCTAGTATATTGTTATAATACTATACAGTACATAAATTGCATATACGGCAACATTATAAAACTTAAACTGGGTATTTCAGTGTTGTTCAGTACAATTTATAGTACATGTATATGTATTATCCACAATGTTCACATCTTTCTGTATCGTTCACGTCATAACAAATAATGATACTCTACAGGGTCTGCCTAAACAAAATGTGCAATCAATTTTTAAAGATCCTATTAGCTTTTATGCAGGCAAGTGAAATGAATCCATCCATTCACGGAGCATACATGTCATTTTTGCCACGGTAAAATCATTGTCATGAAAATAGGCCAACAAAATTGTGAGGCGGAACTAAAGCCAGCACGCCCAAGTCTGTCTGATAAATTATGATTAGCCCGTTTCGTTATACAGCTCCCTCAGTCATGTACACGTTGCTATGTAATTGCCTTTTCGGAACGTACATGTACATTTAACTTTTGCTTTTCCTTTCCACCCTGCAGACTTCTCTAGTCATCTGGGACAAAGACACATCATCTACAGCATAACTCTGGCAGCATTCCAGATTGTCAAATTAAATTTAGTAATGTGTAATTCTCCTATGACTAAAAGTATCTTAAATGAAAATGTAGGCTTGTTGTCCAACAAGCTCTGTAAAAAAACATATCACTGCATGTATTTATCCTTGTTTTGTTGACCATTCTGGACTTATACTACCCTTCTATGTCTTAAATTATAATGCAGACTTGGATGTAGTGAATCTACAGTAACAGTACGGTACATAGAGTGTATAGCTTATCAAGCTGGTCGTTCTAAGCTTCAGTCAATCAGCGGGTCAAAACAAATTCCTATAAGTGGTAAAAAGAAAATCACCAAACCAGGAGTCTTGCACACAGTGTTTCGACAACAATAGCTAGTACAGTTTTTGCTACACATTAGTATTAATTACATGAAATGAGGAACTTGACTTGTTAGGGCTGTGCTTAGTGTTTGCTAAATACCAAAGAACCGGTGTACACCAGTACAGAGGCAAACAAACAGCTCTGGCCATGTTTGAGCAACGGCGTCCTTTAGGCAACAGCGTACATACAGCACCCTCCCCAAACATTTACCCACCATTACATGCAAAGCACCCTCTAGGTCACAGCTATTGTGAACACCCACTTGCTATGTTTTGCATTTCATCAGTTAATTGTGAAATTTCAGAGTACGTGTACCTAGTATAGACTAAAGTAATCAAATACTGTCTTGCCCAGTTAAAAAATCAGATAAACAGTAATGGTAACGGTTCTTCTTCACTAGACCAGAACTGTACATGTATGTTTATTTTACCCTTTGAGGTCCCAGCCCTGAAAAAAACAATTCCTCCCAACTTCCAGGGATAACGCCCAATTGGATGATATCCAACAAGCTAGCTGTAGTCTAACCCAGATATCCCCTCCTTCCTCCCGAGCCCCTAACCCTGACTGGCAAACAACAAGCCCTTCACCACCAACTTGAACAATTATGAAACCTTCCACCTGGATAAATCACGACTGAACTTTTAACATTCGGGACAACTGAGCAAGGCGAAGGGCAACGGGGTTTGTGTACACATACCAACTGGGGTAAGATTTTAACAGCGTGACAGGTGGCAGAGGAGTCAAGTATCCAGACTTGCTTTGATCAAAGACCACACGGAGAAGAATATGCCGGGAATGATGAATGGACCACTGATAGAAATGTTGTACATGTATGTGTGTGCATTAAAGGGAAGAGGAATAGAAGTCAACATTACTGTTCTGCTGTTGAGAAAGTCTTCAGCAGTCGCACATGGAAAAATTGATCGGTTTTCACGGATTAATAATGCAATTTACATCCAACCAAGTGTCCTCATAGTTGAGTAATTATTCATGGTGCTTGATTTTACCTATTTTTACGCCATTTTAGCACATTATGACTAAAAATCAATAAATTAAAGGTCACCATTTAAGTCCACAAAAAAACCAATAGGCCGACCATAATTTAATTTTGCCAACCAATACATTATCAACTGTGCTCGATATGTATATTAGTCATGTCCTTGAAATACATAAATGTATCAATGAAATCGACAGCAGATGCCATGTCAACAACTGTTCCCCAGAGTTCATAAACAATTAAATTGTATTCACTACAGTTTGCGTGAGCGCTCTTTACATTTGAAGATTAACATTTGCTAATATCTCACTCATCGAGTCATGCACAAACAGTCACTAGACAACAAAGTGTCTGGAATAACCTGGGTATTAAATAATGGTTAGTCTTATAAAACAAAAAGAGGGGGGAAAGGGGAGGGGAGGTCTTGCAAGTTTGTGAAGTCGAAGGCGCCACAAAACATTAAAATCTACAACCTCTGCCATTTCTTGCATTCCGAGCAAACTTGGCGCTTGTTCAGCTAACTAAGTTTGTGTTGGAATAGTCATGTTGATGTTCATTTTTTTTGCTAAGCTTCCAACAGTTTACTTGACATTCTCTGCTAATCCAATAATGCATAGAATTAATCACAGGTATACAGTGCAATTTACAGAATAAACAAAATATTTTAAAATCTTGTTCTAAAATTATATCCAATAGCATATTTTCATCTGCACAATGTACAATCCAACCAATAAGCACGTACAGTGTACGTATTTATGGTAGATTCAACAAAAGAGGTGACAAACTTGTTTGTGCCAACAACAAAAAGTGGACATCTGCATTTAGTTGTGAAAAACGTTCAGGCCTTGCAAGGCCAAAACTTCATGTAGATTGCACATAATGGGAACCTGCATGGTGAGCAAACCATCTGTACATGTACAATGTACATATATACTGTATGTAGCTCGAGCTGTTGGGGGCAGGGTTTCAAGGTAGTATCGTGATGTTTTCGATACGGGCCCTCTTGTGACTCTGGATGTGAATTTGTATAGAAAGAGGTGGAAGCAGTTACAGTAGCCGCTAGTTTCAGATTTGTGGGCAAATGGCAGCACTATGAAACCAGAAATAACAAGAGTTACACATGTAGCGAGGAATTCAGAAATATTTTCAGTTTTGAAAGATACTTAATTTGCCCATTTGCGTAACGTTGCACAGAGAATAATTAAACTAAATACCACCATGATCTACATGTATGTTACAAGATATTTAGGGACTTGTATGGTGTACAATATGTAGTGTGATTGTGAAGTTTCCCTTGCTGTTTTTCCCTAAACAAATTTACTCTGAACACACATGAAAACAGGTCCAGACAGGTAAAATCATTTTGTGTACAAATGTTTATGTATGCAGATCATCATCCATATTATCATCCATCAACCTGAATGTTGCATAGTGTGAAAAGTTGACACCCGCTACCCAATGGCAACTGACTAAATTTGGTATTCTGGTAGTAAGTACAATGATTTTTAGTCAGGAAGTAAAGCGGTAAACACCTAATTCAAGCAAAGTACAAAAAGAGGGATAATGACAATGTGTAACTTGAGCAAGATTATATACATGTACATATAAAATTATGTAGGTGTGTGCAAATTCATGAGTAAACAAGTACATTTCAGTACAATCTGGACTGGTGGATGTTTGTTAAGGGTAGTGTTGTTCACCTTGTGAAACTGAAACACTCTATAATGGGAATTATAGGGCGCTTCCAAATTTAAAACTGTTAAAACTCATGTGGCATTTTAACTTATCTGAGATAAAACTGATCCCAACAAATCTTATCAAATATTTATGACGAAAGCACTGGTGTTTTTTGGAGTTGCATTATCATTTAAAAATTTTGGAATGTTTTTGTTTCATTTTATTATATGCAAAGTATAACCTATTACTGTGGATACTCTATTGAGTTGTTCTATAACTTTATCCTTTTTTAACTAAATTTCCACTCAGAAATTCAAATGTTTCTAATTGCTTGACATTTACACAGGCCAAAAGCATTTCGTAAAAGCTTTATATTGAAATTCCATTAAGATATTTACAAACAATTCTAAGTAGAATTTATCACACAAAGAATCACATTCAGTACTGTACATGTCAAAGGTACTATGCAGAATATCTCCAGAGATCATAATTATGAATGAATATTCCTGTTGTTCATATACAGTACCTTGCATGCAAAAGACCTACTTTCGAGGGCAACAAAATTCTTTCCTTTTTTCCCTTTGTTATTCTGTTCGCAATGCAATGCAAGCACGGACAGACACACACAAACCCACATAGACCCACATTATTCCATCCCTACTTAAAGCAGATATCAAATTTAGCACTGGGATTTATTTTCATTTAGAAGAGACAGCTCTTTCAATCAAATATCTAACTGGGTCTCCTGGCAACTTTCCAAATGTATGGTTAATATCAATCATCAATTTTGTTTTCAGCACAAACTCACCTGCGAGAGCCACATATGTCACGCTCTGTTGCTGCCAAACCCTGGCCTTTGTTTTACTGCGTGTGTGATATGGAATCTGATGAAAAGAAAATACATAATGGCATAGATTTATGTAACAGAAGGGACAAAGGGAGGCGATAGAAAAAAAGACACCCATATACCTAATGTTATATACCATAAAATGATTACCCACATTTATGTACGTAACCAATTCTACAATCCTCAATTACACATTACATTTATTAATGTAAAGGTTTACTGAATGCGTTACTTATTAATACTGAAAGTGTTTCAGAGGTGTTTTTCAGCAACAGTAAGTGGGTTTTATTCCATATGGGTCAATCAACCAAGTTTAAACATGTTTGCTGGTACATGTACACGATGTAGGTCATGTACATGTATACATACAATTGTACATTTCCCAGCTTGGGGAATATGACCCATATGTATCCAAGTTAGATACAGAACCAATAAAGCCTATATCTGCATCTGTCAAATTCATACACGTACGCATGGTTTATTTAAAGCAAACAGGGTTGAATTAGTCCTCATGAGACATACATGTACACTGTAAGAGGGTTACATAAAATAAAAATCTCTAATAATTAGTGAAAATGGTTTAGATTTAGTAAATGTAAGTTACTGCTTTTTACATTAGGCCACTTAAAAATAGGTTTGGATTTACTGAAATGTCAAATAGATTAAAAATGGTAGTGTGAATGACATTGCATAACTTTACTATTCAACTTCAGTACACAAGAAGGATAAAACCACCAAAGGCAGCAGCGAAGTGTTTTAAGAAAAATATTAATCTGTTAAAAGTCACAAATCCCTTTAAACTCAGGGCTACATGCACACATGTAGGTATTGATCACCAGGAAGTCAACATGGGGTAACCGTGCTGTCTCAATCAATAGAGCTCTGATTTGCAAGGTACATGTACCTTAGGATTAAATTAAATCATTGGCATCATGGGAGGAAAAGACAGAAATCTGCTATGGATCAGCAGAAAGCTGGACTTGACTGATAAATGTAAATGTAGACTTTGGTCAGAAAAAAAGTAATCTACATGTACATGTACTTGTTACTGTATACTGCATACATTGTACATCATGTACATGTGCAGAGCCAAACTAACAAATGTACCCAACCTGCAGACCCAATTAAATAGTTACTGTGTTCCTTTTACAAAAAAACAACATTCTAACCACCATGGCTCTTATAAAAAGACAAAGGACTCCTAATATAGGATGGCCATCAGTGCACAATTACTATTACTGTACGTGTATTCAGTGTCATGTTGAAATTTAAACTCATGTACTCCCTGTACAAAGACAAATATTCCACTTTCAAATTCAATCCAGGCAAAATCCTTTAATGTACATATAGGAGACCAGGGTCTTCAGAGAATCGATAATGCACTATACTGTATCAAACACACATAAAGCTCAGTGCTAGGCATCCTCGAGTAGGTACAGTGTAGTGTTATTGTTGTACCCTTAGAGCATCTAGAACTTCCTAACTATCATCAATACCCAAGCAAATATATTGCATCTTATAAGACAAATTTATGTAAAATGTGTAAGAGAACACTCTACATGTGGACAATGTACAATCTATGCTAGTACACACGTGTACATCAATGTTGAAGAGTATTCTCACACCCTTATATTTGGAATAAGCTTTGCCTCTAAAATGCATGCATGTGTCTGTCTATCGTACTTATACTTATTATGCATTGCACTACTTTGCAATGGTGTGCATTCACTGGCAACCCCTGATAAACCAATGCCCACACCAGTACACTTCAATTTTCGTTTCTACATTGTACATGTACATGTACATGATGTATGTCATACAATCCTATTATTTGATCTGCATTTGCATAGTTATTGCAGAAAGTGTAACCAAATACTGAGAGGAGGTCTTCTTCCGCCTTTCTCCAATCAATTATAATCTGCAGGTTGAAAAAGGGCACACAAAATATCATGCAAAACAAGAAACACCCATCTTCAGGGTATGGACATGCGAGCGCATATTCCGTGCTGTTATTTAAGTACTGTACTCATATTCCTGTAGTTTTTTTAATTCAATAAAATTAGATCCCATGATGTTGGTGAAATAAAGTACCGGTAATTCTAAAAATGCATAACTGGTAGGATAGCTCTAAAACACTTTGACAGATTGGGTAACTTGAAAGCATCGTCAGGTAACATTGGCACTTGGTTAGAAATAATGAATATTGCTCAGTGCAATCAACACCTTGCATTTCTGAAGCTGCTGTCAATATCCATAGCAAGTAATTCAAACACTACAGCAAGTGGAGACGTGTTAGATTTTCCCCCCAGCATTCCGGATGTCCAGTGCAAAAAGCGTTTGCAGCAAGTACAAGAACTTAAAGGAATACATACTCAGGTGTCGGTGGTGATGCTTTGATTAAACAAATTTGCCTCTCTTCTTTCTTTGGTGTGCATACATGTACCTAACTAGAATTAGTGTTCACACCTTATAAATTTATCAGCTGCTGAATGGTTTTAATATAAAAAATTGGATTTAACAGCTGGATGCAACAAGATACACATATTGGTACATGTGGTGTTTGTAACAGATTAAAATAAAGCTAGATTTTTGTTTTGCTTATGTGACCTTTCCTACATTTGTTGTAATAAAGTACAACAATCCACTAAACTAAACAAAGTGCAATTTATGTCAATCAATCTGAAATATACATGTAGTACATGATTCACTATCAATAATTTACCTTTATTGCTGTACTGTACAGCACATGTACCTATGTACATGTACTTTGAATCTTAGTCATAGTGGGAACGATTTCTGGCATCAATGCACTGCATAATGTGTATTATTGTTATATAATACACAGCTACTGCACACTGTAGATTTTCATTTGCTACCCGTAAGACAATTTATAATTCAAGTTTCTCCACTACACATTTTGCTATAACATTTGTCT
>JAVCKS010033747.1:0-11951 GCA_032273685.1 Pteraster tesselatus | reverse complement strand
CCGCACTCCACAGGGCAGCTAGTTGGTCCAGCTGATGCTCCGCCAGCACACAAGCCGGCAGAGGACGAAGCGTCACAGCAGCCTATCCAGGGAAACAACACCAGTGATAGCCCAGCTGAGCCACAAGTCGAAGTTCGTCACTCCAACCGTACTGCAGCAGGACACCACTCCAATCCCAATCATCTGCCGAAGTCTATAATCCAGTCGGAGATACCTTCAACGCTAGCTCCAGCTCCAGCACTAGCTGTGGATCCTCGCGTACTTGCAGACATCAGCCGAACCCAGTTGCTGTTAGCACAGATGTTGGCAGGAGTCCAGCCAAGATAATTGTTTTTACCTTTTATATTTGTATTAAACATTTCTCATTTGTTATGTATAGTTAGTGGAGGTTGTCGGGACGCCAACCTTTAAGCAGGGGAGTTTATATTGATAATACGCAGCGAGACCCATCGGCAAAAACCCGAGTTTGCCCCCTCCTTTCCATATGATTTTCAAAAATACTTTTGGATCACCTTAGCCGGTCTACATACTAAGTAGAAAAAAAGGAAATATTTGGTAAAAATCATATTTTTTTTCGACTTAATTGTTGAATACCCCGCAACTCTTTTTTGGTATAGACTATAATGTGGTACTCTTGTAATTATACTGTGAAGTGAATTCTGGGTACCAGAATTTGTTTAGAAAAGGGACGTGGTTGCAGGGTATTCTGCAATTAGTCCAACGATTTTGTTAGTTCGAAACTTATTTGTTTGTATGGCCTTACTTAGTCCCACTAACTGGGGCACTAGAACTCCTTTTTTGACATTTGGGATGTAGCCTGTCGTACTAGCGCCCCACGACGTTTAAATACTAAAAGTTACAATTTCTAAAGTTCACCACAAAAGTTGCCAAAAATCACGCAAAATACTTGACACAAAAATCTTTCAAAGCACCTACTGGCTTCTTCACATATCAAAGACGAATTATTGGGGGTTCAATGTTACTCACGATTTTGTTGGGGACTTCAAATTAATCCGTGAAAATCAACCACTTATATAGCACAGATCTGGACATCATAAAACATCCATTCAATAACGTTGTGTCACAGAATTTCACAATGCATTGTCTACGGACGTACATACACGTACGTGAAGCAGGGGACACGACCGTGACCTGCGTCTAGAAAAAAACTCCGCACTAGTACGACAGGCTACATCCCAAATGTCAAAAAAGAAGTTCTAGCGCCCCAGTTAGTGGGACTAGGCCTTACTCAACAAGATGATCCAAAAATATTTTTGAAAATCATATGGGGAGAAGGGGGAAAACTTGGGTTTTTGCCGATGGGTCCCGCTGCGTATTATCAATGTGGCAAAAAAAAAAAATTTTTACCAAACATTTGCTTTATACTAGAATTGTTTTACCGGCTAAAGTAGTATCCGGTGGTTTCGCTAGCCTGTTCGCTACTGTTCACTACCACTCAATGACGCGTTCGCTACCAAACAAGGACGTGCTCGCTACCGTTATTAGTTGTCGGTACCATTGTATATTCGTGTCCGTTTGGCTATCATGTATTTATAATGTATTACACGGATTTAAAAGTGTACTGTAGTTTTTGTAAAATGATAGCGGAAATAAGGCCAAGTAAAATAAGAAACAAGTTTCTCGTCCAGACTTTAAAAAAAGAGGCAGGGCGCTGCTATTTACTATTTTCTTACTTCTGTGCATGCAATTGATGGTCTAGGCCTAGGATCGTCGATAACTGCATTAATAATTAAAAAAATCTTGCTTATCCAAAAGAACCCGACATTCACCCCGGCCCTATGAGTTATTATTTTTTTAAGCCGACAAATTTAGCGCTAGTACTAGTACATGTAGGTAAACCCTGGCTCAAAATACGGAACCCCTTCAATAGTGTAGTACAATATCATACTGCTAATAAAAGACGGTATTAAATCAAAACGCCAGTTTGCTTGGCAGCGAACGCGTCATTGTTTGGTAGCGAATGCGTCATTTGTTTGATAGCGTAAACACTTTTTAGTAGGGAACACGTTGGTAGCGAACAGGCTAGGTAGCGAAACCGCTGGTAGCGAATGCGTCATTGTTTGGTAGCGGACGCGTCATTTGTTTGGTAGCGAAAACACTTTGGGGTAGCAAACACGTTGGTAGCGAACATGCTAGGTACATGTAGCGAAACCGTCGGAAAGCGCTAAAATAGTCCAAAATTAAATTTCCTCTTGCAAAACTTCATAAAACAACTACAATATTAGGGGCAAACGCAGTTAACTACCTTCATTTTTATGTTTTGCTGTTACTCGACCCCTCTGGGTAACCGTAGATGAAATTTAGGGCCAGTGTCAGCTTTTGAAATTTAGGGCTAGCCCTAATTTAGGGTATTGTTTATTTTCCCCAAATTTACGTATTTTGACTGAGACAAATCTAAAATTAGAAATCAGTTGAGGAAGAAGTTTTGAATTTAGCTAAAACTATAGTACAGTAGTAATGTTAATGACAAAAACACATTTACAATCCAACTATATCTTTATACAATATTTAGGTGATCGGTACATTTCCCGCTTTCGACTCACCTTGTACATTCGCAAAGGCTCGTAGCCTCGCAAGGCTCGTACCCTCGCAAACTCGTCTGTTGTACTATTAATTAAATCTTGGTCATGTGTATGTTGCATGTAGTTTTACGTTTTCGATTAGCTGACATAATCCAAGGCAATCCGATTCCCTGCCGTCAGCTCAAAACAGTATTATTCGTGGCTATCCACGGAAACTCATGTCGTGTGTAAACTGATGCCGTGCAGAAACTGTTCAATGACATATCCACCGTGGATATTTTTTTTTTTTGCGCCATACCACGACGGCCCCAAACACTTGTAGTGGTTTGAAATAAAATAGTCTTACGAACTCAAAGGCTACTGGAAACTTGCGAAACTACGACTAGTCAATTACCGACGTAAACGTGGGACATTGTCACAACTCGGTGCCCTAATTTATGGAAAAACTCATACATGTATCTGTGACACTGTGGTATTCTGTGATTTATGGATTGACGGTATATGATTCACAGTAGGTACACGTAAATTAGTCTTAATATATATTTCCATTTATCTAGTTCTGATCAGGAGTAATGGCGTATCATAGGACCTGGCGTAGATGTCGTACTGAGGTTTTTTCTCTGGCTGCTCACAGTGACAGCAGTAGTGAGGACGATGGTCATATAATTGAAAGATCTGACCATCATTCTAGTAAGAGTGATGATGATCAAAGCCTTGCTGTGGCCTCGCCATCTTCAACATGTACTGACGATTCTGAGATAAGAAGTGATACTTCTCCCAGTTCACCGTCTTTATCGTACCAACCACAGTCTGACTTATCAGGAGAGTCTGACATTGATGTGGGCGATGCACCAAATTTGGACGGCAAACTCCGAAAATGGGCTGTGCAAAATAAGCTTACTCGTGCATGTGTAAATGAACTCCTTGCTATATTGAGACACGAAGGACATGAACTTCCAAATGATGCACGCACTCTGCTCAAAACTCCAAGATCCGTGGATGTCTCTGAGAAATGTGGAGGGGAATATGCATATTATGGATTGGAAAATGGCATAGTTAAAACTTTGGTGAAACATGAGAGTTTTGTGAAGGATACCAACACAATATCACTGAAGGTCAACATTGATGGAGTACCTTTGTATAAGTCGACAAACGATCAGTTTTGGCCCATACTTGTTTCGTTTGGCAAGTTTCCCCCATATGTGGTTGCACTTTATCGTGGCAAATGCAAGCCTGTGCCTTTGGAACATTTCTTGGAAGATTTTCTTGGAGAATATTCCCAAATAGTCAATGAAGGCATTATTTATGAAGGCAAACATATTAGTGTGCATATCAAGGCTTTTATATGCGACACCCCTGCAAGGTCATTTTTTAAAATGTACCAAAGGACATTCTGGTTACCATGCCTGTGAAAGATGTACTGTGAAAGGGACACATGAAGGAAGGGTTGTCTATGATGCAATTGATGACGTTTCTCCAAGGACTGATGACCAGTTTCTTGAAATGGCGTATTCACCAGATCACCAGCTTCAACGTACACCTTTAATTGAGATCGGCTTTCCATGTGTAACATCTTTTGTATTGGATTACATGCACCTGGTTTGTCTTGGAGTTGTTCGAAGGATGCTAATTTACCTGAAAAGGGGACCCAGGAATTGCAAACTCTCCATACAGCTTCTTAAAAGAATATCTGACAACATGATATCGCTGAATGGACTGTTACCCTCGGAGTTCGCAAGACAACCGCGCACATTGGATGAATTAGACCGATGGAAGGCAACAGAATTTCGTCAATTCCTATTATACACGGGACCTCTTGTGTTGAAAGGAATCGTGTCTGAAGACTTGTATGAACATTTTCTCACACTTACTGTTGCAATGTCTTTCCTGTTAGATAATGACAATGATAAGCGCAATTCTTATCTTCCTTATTCCCGCCGGTTGCTGGAGTACTTTGTTAAACATTGTCAAAACATTTATGGATCCACTTTTAATGTCTACAATGTGCACAATCTCACTCACCTATGTGATGACGTGGAGCATTTTCAGTGTGGTCTTTATGATATTTCAGCATTTTCATTCGAAAATAAATTACAATTTGTCAAGAAGCTTGTGAGAAATTCACACAATCCCATTGCACAGGTGACAAAACGGCTCGCAGAATCAGAAGGACCCTGGGAAGATTTGCTGGTGCCCAAGAACTATAGACACATCTCCACCAAGAGGAAGGATAGCTGCTTTCTACTTAGAACAGAGCAGTTTGCTCTTGTCAAGGAGAAACGAGATGGCAGTTATGTGTGTGACATCACACGGAAACACAACCAGAAAAATTTCTTCACTCGTCCTTGCCAGTCGACATTACTCAACATTGCTTTTGTCTCCAATGAAAACTTACGTGATTGTAGGAGGCGAATTGTAAATGAGTGTGAATTTCATCGCAAGGCCATTTGTCTGCCATACGATGATGGATTTGTCTTCCTGCCACTGCTGCACCAGTGACTGCTGCAGTAACAGTTTCATCCTAAATATACCTCCTAGACTACATTGTAAGACATTAGTTTATTATTGTTTATCATGCATCATGATTAGTAGCCTTTCCCACTATCTACATTAAGCCTACTCACACTGGTATACATTGTGAGTAAATTCAGGTTCTAAGAATTAGATGAAAATGATTTGGTAACCCCCCCCCCCCCAAAAAAAAAGGCATAATTCAGCAAGCCACAATGATTACAAATAAGTGTTGTCCAGAAGCAACAATTACTATTCTGTGATATTAAACTAGTCTTAAGCACGTAATGAAATTTTGTTCCTGGATAGTAACTTAGTATAAACTGCTATTAAACAATGCTTTGCTAATGAAATTATGCCCTTTATATTTATTTATAGCATGTATTCCAGAGCCGTATGGAGAGAAGGGGATAAAGAGGAGGAGGGCACTGTCCCATCAACATGGATACTCGAAAATGAAGTTCTGTGGCCACCAGGTTCGAATGCTTTCAAAGCATTCAACTCATTGCAAAAACCTGGTGGAAATTGGCGAAAGTTTCCTCTTGTTAAAGTGAAGCATACTGCAGGTATGTACAGTGTGTGTGTGTGTGTGTGTATGTTTGTGTATGGGTGTATATGTGCTTGTGCGTGTATGTACACTATAGCATTGCATTAGTTTGGTGAGAAGCAAAATCTCATTAATTAATGCAAGTACAGTGTAGCAATATTACATTTTCTTTTCACTCTTGGACAGATGACCTTAACACATGTGAAGATTTTGACGGGACAACTTCAGCAGCTGATGTGAGTGACGAGGAAGGAGTCAAAAAGCGGCCTAGAAAACAGAAGACCTTTGGAGCTGACTTCGAAACTGGTATTAAATAACTACTTGTCAGTAAAGTATGGGTATAGCTTTGTTTAACAATAGTATGCAGTATAAATTTAGTTCACTTTAATGAAACCTTATTTGCATTAACTTTTTTTAGGTAAAGTCAACAAGATGGTGTTCACTTTGACTCAAAACCCTGAATACAAACAGTACAAATTATACAATTTTGGCTTTTACTATCATTAGTCCTCTGAGATATCAATTTACATTTATAATGTATTTAGTGTAAATTTATTAACCCAGAAAATAATTGTTTTCAGGTATGTTCCAATCTAACAAGAAAGGGAAAGAAAATTGGCCAGACGTGGAGAATAACGAGACTGTATCAGGTACTGGTAATTATTATACAAATATTACGTGCTTCGTCTCGTGAAATGGAAAAGTCCAGATTTTATCTTGCGATAAATAACCCTCCCTATCAACTCTGAGCCACCTAATATTTGTTTTATATCACTGACATACAGTTTCTTGTCATTTGATCTTTTTTTAAACACAAATTCAACATTATTTTATAGATTATTATAATGAACCAATTTAATGTTTTCAATATTCTACAACTTATAACAAACCATAACTTATAACAAACTATGGAATCACAGAACAAATAATAGCGCCACACAGCAACGTGTTTCTCAAGTAGCACAAATCCGGTCACAACCTTTTCCCCATATGTGCGGCACTCTGCCGTTCAAAATTAGTTGAGGTCGACGGATCAAAAATCGTCGGGGCAAGGGTGATCCTAACCGTCGAATAGTATTTCCCAATCACCATGACGGATGGGACTTTTTGAGCACCGGCATAAATGAGAGAAATATAGAATATCATGTGATGTGAATTCCACCAATCAAATGACAAGGATCTCTGTGTCAGTGATATAAAATATACTATTCGTCAATTCTTTCTGATTCTTTACAGATAATCAATGAAGCTTAAACGTTACTTCTATTTTTGCTCATGCCAATTATCAGATGTGACCTTGCCACCTGAGCCGAAGAAGTTCAAATCTGTAGAGGTGTCTGGACCTGAATCGTTGTCACCTACACGAAGACCTTTCCTAGACTCGGACTCCGAGCCAGACTTGCTGCCAGCATCTGACTCCGAACCAGACTCGCCGGCAGCATCGGACTCAGAACTAGACTCGCCGGCAGTATCGGGCTCAGAACCAGACTCACCGGCAGCATCTGACTCGGAACCAGACTCTCCGGCAGCATCTGACTCCAGACAAGACTCGCCGGCAGCATCCGACTCCGAACCAGACTCGCCGCCAGCAAAGAGCAGAGCGAAGCTGCAACACGGAAGACCTTCCAAGCTGCAGCACGGCAAGCCTTCCAAGCAGCAGCACGGCGGACCTTCCAAGCTGCAGCACGGCGGACCTTCCAAGCTGCAGCACGGCGGACCTTCCAAGCTGCAGCACGGCGGACCCTCCAAGCTGCAGCACGGCGGACCTTCCAAGCTGAAGCACGGCGGACCTTCCAAGCTGAAGCACGGCGGACCTTCCAAGCTGCAGCACGGCGGGCCTTCCAAGCTGCAGCACGGCGGACCCTCCAAGCTGCAGCACGGCGGACCCTCCAAGCTGCAGCACGGCGGACCCTCCAAGTCGGCCAGCTCATCTTTGGGAGAATTTCCAATGTCAAATTCAAGTAAGTTAAAAAAAAATGCTTTATAATCATCTGCAACAAAGTTGGCACTTTTTCCCATACATGTACAAAGAAAAGTACTACATTTTCTTTTTCTGTTCTGTTGATATAAAGGGTTTCAGAAACGGGTGTTGCACCAGCTAGTGGAAATGAAAGAGATGCTCAGCCGCCACTTGTACCAATCTCAGAATGCTGCAACTAGTGGAAGCCACAGTCTTTTAAAAACTCCATTGAGAGCAAAAGAAGAGTTCGCTGCCATGGAAGAGAAGCTTCTAGAAGTACAGAACCGTGCCAATTTGGTATGTACTACTTTTACAGTTCAATTCATTTATACTGCCAATATTGCTTGCCATTGAATTGTAACGCATGTATAATACATTACAATGCTCTGACATTACACTAGGCAGTCAGTGGTTGGGTGTGTGTTATTAGTGGCTCATATGTTACCTGTTACCACAAATCTAGGATAGTCACACGAAACTATTTTTAGGTTGACTAATGAGTCGAAATTTGTATATGGTGAACGATTTTTACATTTCAGCTATTATAAACTTCTATGCGAGGTTCAAACCTCCGTCGTGACACTTGAGCAAGGCACTTAACCTGAATTGCTCCGTCCTTTGAATGGGCCGTAAAGCCGTAGGTCCCTTGTGACATTGCACATTAAAGAACCCAGAATGCTTATCGTGAAAGAGAAGGGGCATGCCCCAGTATTTCTGGCAGTCTGCACCCCAACTGTGCTATTGGATGTAAATAGTAATAATAGGCATCAGTTCTATCTTCAATGGGTTTCTTCGGGCTTACGAGCTACAGTGATTAAATTTGCTTTCGAGGAATCCTTGGTTTCAATACCAAAATGGAATAATAATAATAATATTATCATCATGTTATAATCATATAACTAGAACAGTTATTTGTATATTGAAATAAACATGTCTCCCTCAGCGAGAAAAAGAATTAAAACAATATTTGAAATGTTTTGTTTTTCAGGTTTCCTACTACAGAAGAATTGGGGGCAGCGATATGAGAGATATGGTCCGCAATGTTCTAAACAGGTATGTTTTAATAGGCCAATTCAGCTATTACGTAAATTACGTCATACCTTTGGATATATTGGCGTTATATTCAGAAGTATGACGTAAGTTACGTCATCCTTGTAGCGATGGCCATATAATATTATACAGATATTGACTGTCGAGAGGAGCAATATAACATTTGAGATCCCCGAGGGGAGTTATATTTTTGTCGAGGGGTATTATTATTCCGAAGCGCATAGCGCTAAGAAAAAATATAGTATTCCGGGAAAAAAATATAACTCCCCTCGAGGATCTGAAATGAAATGTTATTATTGTTCCCGAAGGAACAAGTTATATGACATGACCTATATAGATACAAAACAAGATAAATAGAAAAAATTGAGAATTGTGCCGACTCGCTAATGCAATGCGCGTATTATTTGTGTGCGAAGCACACCATAATTGAACTTGTAGCGCTAGCGTGAGCTTCAGGTATTACGTAAATTACGTCATACCTCTGGATATAACGGCGTTATATCCAGAGGTATGACATCATTTACGTCATGTTGGGAAAATATAACGCTTCTCGTCCTTGTTGCGATGGTCATGTGACACGATTTGGACCAATCGCGCATCAGTATCTATATAGGTCATGTAATATAAGAATATATTTCCCGCTTAGCCCAGTTAGCATTAAACACGAGTGGAATATGATTTTGTAAAACCACAGCTCAGCTGTCTGACACGGATAATAATTACTTTTATTACTGTAAACAGAACGATGACCTGCCAGCTGCAGATGGAGTTCAACATGAAAGGTCTCAATAAAAGGAAAATGCCGTTTGGTGAAACTGCCTTATGTGCAGTTATTGAAGGTATTTATAAATATTTTTAAGTCGAGGTGTGGGCTATCGGAGCGATTTAAAAGATTAAGAATCTGCTACATGCTGGGATGACATTTTCCAACAAAATCGACAGAAAATGCACCGAATGAACTTTCCATTCATGAGTTATGAGGGCTTGAGTATAGGACAGCCTACAAATACAGCCAAGAACCTGTGGCACAATTTTTGCAGGGGTTGAGACTATCATTTTGCCTTGCATCATCATTGGTCGTGCAAGGCAAAACGACTCAATACAATGAAGCACCAGTACAGATCTGTCCTCTAGTATAGGTTTTCTCGATCAATTTCGGCTCATGCGCAGCCAATTCAACCGTGCGCCATTCTGTTTCGCGTGAAATTGAATGTTGCTAAGAATGGTCATTAATTTGTTTTTAGGACTAGAGGCATGCTGCGTCCTTTAAATTAGGTCTTGGTCAAAAGTATATAAACGACCAGTATATCCCTATAAACTATACATCAAACATTTGTAAAGTGAAAATTGATTGCCTCTTTACACCAGGTATATTGGTGGCTGAATCTTACCAGCCTTACTAAAAAACGCGGTACTGAAAGGATTAATTAGCAATTAATGTATCAATTTTCATTCTGTTTATTGATTACTTTATTATCTTGTATTTTTGCAGAGAGTGTGGTTGCTTCGCACGATTGTACAGCGTCCTCAGTCAGGCAGAGAGTTGCAAAGTACTTGAAGTATGCTTACCAGAGACGGGATAATAAGTGATTCTATTTTATTTGTTTGGTTGAAGAAAATACGTACATAAACTTGTTAACAGTGTACTAAACCTCTGTAATGTATTTTCTGAAAATAGAAATTATTCATTGGTCGTTTATATCTCCCTAAAAATGCCCCCACCCTAATTATTTAAAAAGTGAGGCAGTTGAAATACTATTATATAATGACTGAATGTATTCATGCTCTTTTATTATTTCCTTGATTGTAAATTTTCTATGGGTTGTTCCATATGGGATTGTCTATTTCGTGCCAGAGTAGTAGTATCTTCCATTTTAGGAGTGGGGGTGGGGTAGATATAGTAATAAGAACAATACATAATATTTATGACCCTAATCCCTATCACTAGAGTTAGCATTGGGATAAGGGTCATAAATATTATGTATTGTTCCTAATACTATACCTACCCCCCCCCCCAAATGGAAGATACTACTACTACTCTATGGCACAAACTCCCGTACCTCCTGCGATTATAGACAAAACCGTTCCATACAGCTAACCCCGTTATTTAAGCCAATGTTATTGGGTTAGAAGTATTTTTTTAAATGACCATTATTATCTCAATTATCAGGTTAAAGAGAGCAACTGATTTTGTATAATTTGTTGGATTGTGCAGCGTCCTCAGAGTTGCAAATTACTTGAAGAGACGCGATAATAAGTGATTCTATTTTATTTGTTTTATTAAGGGAAATACGTACATAAACTTGTGATGTATTTTCGCGTGTTTTTGAAAATAGAAAACAAATTACTCTTTGGTCATTTATATCTCCCTCAAAATGCCCCCACCCTAAGAGGGTTGTTCCATATGGGATTGTCTATATCGCAATACATTATATTTATGGCCCTAATCCCTAATATACCTACCCCCCCCCCCCCCACTCCTCAAATGGAAGATACTACATGTACTACTCTATGGCACAAACTCCCCTACCGCCCGCGATATAGACAAAACCGCTCCATACAGCTAACCCGGTTTCTTGAACAAATTTTATTGGGTTAAGTATATTTTTAAATGACCATTATTATCTTAATTATCAGGTTAAAGAGCGCAACTGATTTTGAATAATTTGTTTTATTTCATTTGTAAAACGCCTATGGATTTTTTTATGGTCGACGTTTGATAAAATAAATGTCATTGGCTTCGAATAAATGTCTGTTTGAATAATTGCTCCTGCTCAATACGACGTCTTTTGGCCGTCGTAGTAATTACGTCTTTTAGCCGTCGTAGTAATTACGTCTTTTAGGCGTCGTAGTAATTACGTCTTTTGGCCGTCGTAGTAAAGACGTCTTTTGGCCGTCGTAGTAAAGACGTCTTTTGGCCGTCGTAGTAAAGACGTCTTTTGGCCGTCGTAGCAAAGACGTCTTTTGGCCGTCGTAGTAAAGACGTCTTTTGGCCGTCGTAGCAAAGACGTCTTTTAGGCGTCGTAGTAAAGACGTCTTTTAGGCGTCGTAGTAATTACGTCTTTTAGGCGTCGTAGCAAAGACGTCTTTTTGTCGTCGTAGCTAAGACGTCTTTTTGTCGTCGTAGCAAAGACGTCTTTTTGCCGTCGTAGTAAAGACGTCTTTTAGTTTTGCATATACGACCTTAATACGACGGGAATAAGACGTCTTTAAATGACCTCTTAAAGACGTCTTAAAGACGTCGTGTGCCCACTGGGTGAAATTGTAACAGTTCATTTACATAGTGCCCTTGCACAGCGCCCTCGCTTGATCGACATCTACATCTTAGATATATATTAGT
>JAVCKS010033682.1:0-11961 GCA_032273685.1 Pteraster tesselatus | reverse complement strand
CAATATTGCTTTCCTTCACAGATACTTATGGTCCGGTCTGCTGGTTATATTTGGCATCTTTCTCAGCACATACAGCAAGAACAGAACCAAGATAAACAACATGGTTTCCGATCGAGTCCGGCAATTGATCATCAAAATCCAACAAAAACGAACAAGTACTCAGCAGATATCGAATGTTTGATTGTTAGGTTCTTTTAAAGATTTATGTTCTTTACTTACAAACAAAATCTATATCGGGGTTCTGATTTCATGCATAATTAGGGCGCCCTCGTGAGGTGTACTACATTGCAGCATCAAACCTCAAATTCTACGTTACTTTCTGGTTTCAGTGGTTTTGATTATTACTAGACTACAAACCAACAGACCATTAGAATTAGCTGTTTTTTCTTCATTGTAGGGTGGTATGCCTAATAACTCGCTCGTGCAATCATGAACGCTTCAAACAGCACGTTAGCCACAACAATGCCTCTTTAAGATGTACCTGTTCTGTCTTTGGGATTGAAATAATTGATGATTGTATAGATCTTACCTAGCTGTGTGTTTTCAAACGAAATATCACATGCTAGTAATCTATCTGTGGAAAGTATTAGAGAGTATGTGTTGTATAATGATCATTGTTAGTACCTGATTTGCATTAATTTTTGATTATAGATAGTGTGTGATATCGAGTTCAGGGTATGTATAGCGATCACCTCAGTGGTATGCACAGGTTTTTGTTTTGTTTTGTTTTTTCTGTAATTAAACAGCTAATTAAATGTAGTTTGTTCTGATGATTCCTTTGAAGTTGAAGGTAATTGACCACTAGTTTCTTAGAATAACACAAAGAATTGTATAGAATGACATATTTTTGTATCGATAATCAAGCCATTTTTAACATGGAGCCAGCAATATACCCAGGAATTGTTAAGAGGAGAACCCAATACATAAGCAATTTGCTCAATCCTGTAATGTTACCCAAAGCTCAATAGAGTATACCGTGGGATATTTTACCAAAGATGTCTTCAGAATTTGAAAGATTGTTTGGAACTTTGAAATGATTTTACTATGTTACTTTCAGTGTATACATTAATCATAATAACATAATTATAATGATTACAGTATTATGATAAGCAAACCTAAATTATATATTGCATTGCGCTGCCATATAATTAGTAATTAAGAATAATAACAATTTTTACCATTTTAACCTGTAAATCAATACCTGGAGGGTGCTAGTGCGCATGTCTGTATTTGTGAGTCAGTGCAAGATGGCGCCCGGTGACTAAGTCAGCCAATCAGTTAGCTCCACTGATTTATTCATTAACTGGATTGATGGAGGCTCATTAGCCCTTACGAAGTATGGCGGACACAATCGGGATAGGCTGTTTCCGAAACGACTTGCCTACGGCTATTGTCTAGGTCTACGACTTCATTTAGTGTAAATAAAACATTAGGCTGTCGGCATACGCATAAAATACAAGTACGCCTTCGATTTTTGTCAACGTAAATTGTATCTAGATTTTGATGACATTGCAGCCGTAGCCGTTAACTCTAGACCTCTTTTGGGACAGTTCTTCAAAATGGTCGATGCTGACAATAGACGTAGACGTAGCCCTAGACATAGCTTCGGATACGGCCTAACATATAAAAGACTTTAATAACCCAAACGGAACACAACGTTCCATCTTACTTATTGTGGCCGCCATACTTTGGAAAGGCTAATTGACCACGGGTGCCTAGCCGGCCGGCCTGGGGCGCCTGCAGGCCATTTTGTTTTTCGTACACGACTTGGAGATACCACCTTGCGATAGAAAGCCTATAAATAGTTATCACATCGTCTATTTAGGGTTAGGGATATAGGGTAATATAATTTAGATTTATAAATTTCACAGGCTAAGTAATAATCCTAATAATGTTGTATTTATATTGGATGATAATCTTCCCAAAAGGTGTAGTGTTGCCAACTGCTGTAGACCCACAAGTCTTGAACGAAAAAACAACGCGCGGCCGTGGGTGTTGTAGTAAAGGTTCCGACTATAAAGTCACACGAGGAAATGTTTTCCAATAAAAATCACCGACAGGCAAATATGTTTTTAAAAGGGAAATTTGTAGGGTATGCCATTTTGTATTTATATTTAGTTTTCAATGTTATAGTAAAATTGTATGATTTTTAAAGCACCGGGTGTCACATAGCTAATTATGTATTATTTATCTGCGGTGTAGCTAGGCCCTATTCATCTTGACTGCTATTTTTTTATTCAACTTTAACCAACAACTATATTGCTCTTGTATTTAAGCTCGAGTGTGGTGAAATAAAGTGTCGATTTACTTTTTTGTTTATCTCCGGGTATGTACAGTATGTATTTATTATACAGTTGTATTTTGTGGAGTAAGTCCAGACGATGGAACAGCTGACTAAAAGCAACAGGTTGAGAAGTGAATAATTTTGCATGCCGATAAATTGTCTCATTATAATAAAAATAAATGATAATAAGAATAACATTGGGGCCAGTATATTGTAAATACAGTTGATTTTTTGAACAATAAAGTTTGTTGAAAAGTTGTGGCGCTTGAAGCTGCCATCAATTAACGAGGATTTGTCAGCCGACGGCTATTGTATAATTTGGTTACTATGCCCGCAGTCCAGGTATTTTAGGCAGATAAAGAGTACGGACATCGTTGCTTGGCGCTCTCACACATGCTGTCAATGTTGATGTATGACTAGTGTTTTTTTCTGAAAAGAACCGTTGTGTTGGTAAAAAGTCCAAGTACGATCACTATTACTAGTTGGATACATTGTGAGTGTGGTTTGTCCGTATTCCGTCATCATGTTCCTGTTTAATGTTAGCACCTGTTTACAAACGTACTGACTTCAATTTCTGCCACCGATTGTGGAGAATGCACGGTAAGTTACCGCACCACCGTATAATCGGTGACCTCGAAAATGTACCGAAGCTGTAAACTATCTATGGGATTACTGGGAGTGATAGTTAAACTTAAAGTAATGTTTTCAAACAATGATTTAGTATTATAATGTAGGCCTATAGGAGTATTACGTCATGCTTCTAATTTTAATATTTCAACTTGTTCTATATAGTTCTACCAGTATTATTAACAATAAGGCTACAAGCCTTTTAATAGTCTTACATAGTGCATGGTGGGGAAGTGGTTGCTAACCATTAAGTTGAGAGATCAACAATCAGCATTTCATGTACAGAGTAAACGAAAGGTACCAATTCTAAACTAAATTTTATTTCTAGGTGCATGCGCTGCATCATACTCCTTGGAAGTTTTCATTCCTAGACCTGATTGAAATTACATTTCTGTCTATTTCAACTATTTTACCAGTTATTCACTTTCTTGCAAATATTGGGAAATTCTGTAATAATAATAACTTTGTTACCACTTCACCCATAGATTATGTTTATCGGATTCATAGTTTATGACATTTTCCCCCGAACAATCGCACAATTTCCGAAGCGTGTGTAATACTAGTGAAAAGGCTTATTAAAATAACAAACTTCTCCTATGTTTAATGATGTAGTCAACGAAAGGGAATGTGAAGTTGCGGTCTGTGTTATCTTGCCGACATCCTGCAGATAGATCTCGAGAAGAGTTTCTCACCAGAATCTGGACAAATCTTGGTGTTGCAATAAAGAAAATGACAAATAACAAAATGATAGATATCGATATTCCTACCGGTACCAAAGAAATGGACAGTATGGCTGCATCCGAGGCACAACCACTAGTGGAGATGGACACCAGCCCTGCAAAGAAATCCGACAAAGACAAGATACCAAAGGCAAAACTTAAGGAACAACGAGTCAAGGTTAAGAAGAAAGAAAATGCTCCCGGAATATCGCAGCCGCATAAGAAAATGAAGAAAGGAATATATATCTCGTACTCCCCCGACGGGGGTTTCCTAGAGAGGAAGTTAGTGTGTGAAACCGTGAAGCAACTGAAGGAGAATTATCTAACGGAGGATATTTGGTTCGACAAAGATGAGCAGTGCATAGATAGTCCGTCTTGGTTTTCACAGCGAATGGAAGCCGTAGAGAAATGTCGCGCGGCGATCTGCCTTCTCTCGGTCAGCTACTTCCGGTGTCCCGTCTCCCTGTACGAACTTCGCTGTCTCCTAGCGAGGCACGATCCACCGTCGACTAACCCTCCCAAAGTCTTTCTTGTTTTGTGCGAGGATATTGATGTTCCTCCTCAGTATTCTGTCTTTCTGGAGCATATAGTTAGGCTGACGCACCCTGCCTATGAGAGACTTAGTATCGCTGAAAAGGCATCCGTGGTTATCGGTGCGCTGATGGAGAAGGTGGAGCCATTTGCATCTATCTTCGCTCCTCACATCCCCTGGATGCCCAACGAAGACTACACCGATGACTACAAGAGGAAGAAGTTGTGCAAATGGACAACAGATGACCTCCAGAGTTGGCTGTACCACCTCGGTATTAGAGAATTCTACCGGCAGTGTTTCGCCGAGGCCAGCATGGACGGCTTTCTCCTCATGTCCATCTCGGATCAGGACCTGACGGACATTCTCTGCATTGATAGTAGGATCGTTCGGAAGAAGATTCTCCAGCAGATCATCGGTATTCTAGAGAGGGAGCACAAGGCGCCAGATAGTTGGCATTTAAGGGCAAGGAGCCAGAAGTGTCGGCCGGAGAATGTCTACTTGGTGTACGACCCTGGAGATGTCAGACTGGTGCAGAACCTCAAGCAAGATTTAAAAAAGAAGAACTTACAAGTAAGTTGGCTAGTGGCTACACATAAATTTTAGTTTAAATCTCCCCCTCCCTCTATCACTCCTTCTACCTCTTCCCTCAACCCCCTACCAAAGAAAATACCCTAAAACAAATTTATGTTTTGGTACATTTCCACCTTAAAAATCTTAAACACTAAAATGAGGCTTTCAAACCATGTTCATGCATTGGCTGTTGAAGGTTAAAAACCAAAATCATATATTTCATGTATTATTCTCAGGTTTCTTCTCATGAAAAGTTAGGACAATCCAAGCAGGAATTCCTGGCTATTAACGGTCCCCTGCTCGCCGCTTCTAAACATGTCGTCATCATTCTGACAGAGGGCGCTACAACTTCACCGTTCATATTTCACGAGGTGCTCTTCGCTGATTGGCTTGGCAAGTCGTTAGTGACAGTCATGTTCAAGAATGTTTGGACAAAAATAAGACCATCTCTCAAGGCTGTCCTGGGTGAGGTTGTTTTCTTGCAATTGCCATTGCTGTCTCGTCCCATTGTGTGACCGGTTCTGTGAAATACGTGCCCCAAACTATTTTGCCTGTAAAAACTCAAGCCGTTTTCAAAATCTATAACAGTGCTTGTGTAACTTTGCTTGAGTGTATCTGCAATGTGCCGTGTGAAGGTCTCATCCTATCTATTAACAGTGCTGAATAGCCTGTATCATCACTGATTTAAACTACAGACTGGTTGGATATTGCTATTGCATCCCACCATATTCATGAGGTTCACTTCTCTTAACAAGTCACTCATTTTTGCATAGTCATTTTTGTGTGTATATTTGGCAGAAATGTCTCAAACTTATTGTGTTACTGATTAACTGTTCTAGGCGAGTTCCCTGCCATTGACTTTGAGACTAAGATGTATAACGAGAGCATGGACATTCTTGAACACCAGATTAAACCGCTACGCAAGGTTCCTGGTGTCGTCTTAGAGCAGTCCTATCTGAACCGTATGAGAGATGGACTCAAACCATTACGCATCCTTGCAGCAACTCAAGGTTAGTGTTAGCTCAAGCTGACAATAAATGGGCTAATTATGTTCCTACTAGTTGTAAACATTCTCCCCTTTTCGTGTGATATCCTCAGGCAGTGAATCCACAATCAGCAACGGTGTGTCCAAACCTACAGTCTTTCTCAGCTATCAATGGGACATGCACAACAAGGTCCAGGAGATCAAACGTCTCTTGGAGAGTAACGGCATATCGTGCTGGGTGGACAACAGCCCCACCATAGCGCAGCAACAGCGCGGCAATGCTGCCACCGTGCGCAGCGTCCCGATCCAGTCCGAAGACACCCTGCACGAGACGCTCGAGAGCAACATCCAGAGGAATATGAAGACATCGTCCATTGTGTTGAGTTGTATCACGCCGCGATATCTACAGTCCGACAACGGCATCAAGGATCTGATGCTGGCAGAGAGCCTACACAAACCAGTCATCGCCGTTCTTCTTCGTTTCGTCGCCTGGCCGCCTGACATGGGCCCATCTCCCATCAAGAAGCTGCTTGCCCACGCAAGCCACATCGACCTTAGCAACGATAAACTCTTCAAGCAGAATTTTCACATACTCATCGAGAGACTGCGGAGGTTTCTCAATGCCAAGCACTGACGAGAGGAATCTGGTAGAATTTATGAACCAGGAAGTTATCATGTAGAAAAATCTGAGCAATCCCTTATGTAAGGTTACATCAGGTATTAGCAATCGTATATCAGAATAGAGAGTATATGTTCAGCAAATTGACTTTGAAGTTAGGGTATGTGGTTGAGTTTGACATGCGGCGAAAACACAGTGGACTCAAAGAGGCAACAAACTAGCTGTATCACATTATTCATGTACTTAGGATGTACTGTCGGATATCAGACGTCTGAAATATTGAATTGATAATAGGGTAGGTTTTCCATTATTATTCATTTCAACATGATTAATCGGCACCAAAACAAAACAAATTCATTTGGCCGACAGCCATATAATTCCTTTTTTCATGCCGTACACCATTCTTAATCCAAGGCAAACTCTATACCTGATTCTGAATTAGATATTTAAATTGTTTTTCAAGGTGAAATACTCTTTATATCGAGTGTTGAACTTGACCATAGTTTTCCAGGCTTGAGGATCTTCGCCTATATGACATTTTGAAGAGGTTTGATATAGCCTGAGTGGACAGCTGATTAATTATTAAAAATCAATTTCATACCAATGCCATGTTGTTTGGCTTTGCGCTATGGCCATCTGTTCTTAATTAATCATTAATAGTTGAAGGATGTGTCATTTGGAGACGAAGGGGGTAGAGTATGCGGAAATGTGCATGTATACCCCGAGTGTAGGATTCTAACTGTGGTTCAAGTATTCCTATCCAACTCCTGAGAGGTTCAATGTGTTACATGATTTGACAGCTTTCACAAAACGTGATATATTAAGACATATAATTTCCGATTTGAGCCAGATTTCACTTTGAGAATAAATTTTGAACGCAGGGTAGTGTTAAAATGATATATTGCACATAAAACCTACATTCATGGATATTATAAGAATTATAGCAATCAAGTACAATCAGTATAATTAATAGTATATATTGGCAGGCCGGAATTAAACTTTTGAAATATTGACGGCATATTTCGAATTTCATGGCGTATTCCAAAAAGCCCTAACCAAATAATAGTTTAATCCCATTTTGTCCAAGCTAATTATTGGAAGGTTTATTTTAAACGTGGAATTTTTAAACAGTATCGTACTAATCGCTGTGGCTCTTTAGGCGAGATTGCTAAATAAGGTATTATTTGTAGCAACACCACTTTTATAAATATTTTATTTAAATTTTTAGTAAATCATTAGTCTGAACGAAGGTTAAAGTACCCGGTGTATATTGTTGTCATGGCTAATACATGTTATCATGATGTTTGGCCAGAAATCGTGTCAGTAGAAGTATTATTAGTACAGACTGTACTATACACGAATAACTTGGTATCCTCATGCTATGTGATACTGTCCAGAATTCCGTCCAGATTCCGTCCAGATAATTAGTATTTCCTGGTACGGACTGTGTTGGCCTGAACGCTTTTAAGTTTTTTTAGCGCGCGTTTGTAAATTATCTGTTTTTGGCGATTTTAATTCTTATTTCGTAGTAGACCTTATCACTTCGAGTACCACTTAATGAACTTCCAAGCGTACATGTACCATTAGGAACTACAGCTAGTTACTGAAGTCTGAAATGCCAGCTATGTGTTTGCTATTTGCTACCTTAATCTTATTTTGTGTTGAAGGTTGAAATTAATAGATTTATAGATTGTGAAAATATGATAAACTATAGTCTGGCTCAGTGAGCAAATAGTGGCTTCATTTATTGTTTGCAGTGCGGCTCTTTAGCAATTGCTTCTGTAGCTGATATCATGGGAATAGTGCGGAATAAATTTTCAAGTTAGGATCACCACGAGTGTACATAATACTCCAGTATGAAATGATGAAAGGCCTTTCACGTTGCATAGGAGTCAGTTGTGAAATCACGGTGAAATCACGGCGAAACACGCGACCTGGTTAAATTTGTACCCGGAACGTAGTTTATTATTTTGAAACTTGTTAAACCTCATTCGAACACCCTGAGTGTAGTGGATATAATCGGCTGTCGCGTCGGGGATATCATCAAATCTAGGCTTTAAACATACATTTTCGTGTATGCTAAATTGGGCTGTAAATTGTTCGAAAGCACAGAAAAATAGTTTGCTCTATAGCCCGCGCAGAACTCGCGCGTTTCCCAAGTTTATTGCTGGGATTTTCCCTAGATTTTACAAATTGTACTAAGTTCTTCTGCTACCTTGGCCTTTGGCTAACACGATCAATCATGCCATCATATAGATGTGTCGCTGTGATTATTAAGTAAGTTTATATTGAAAATAAAAACACCATTAAGTGTGGAGTGGCTGGGTAATCAATGTCATTGTCAGTACCGAGACACGTTCAGGATTTTCAAATGACAGGATACCGCCATAAAAGAGTTCTTATTATGTATAGTAAATCGGCAATACACGTCGTTCAAGTATAGAGGTTTTATTACAGTGATGGACGTAGGTCCAGGCTTCGCGCAAATCAGAGTAAAACCCGAAACTGAACGGCATTTTCCTGGTACATTTATGTTTAAAAAATATTATAACAAATAACTAAAAATACCCCGAAGGACGCAAAGGTCATAAAAAATGAGTCGATCATTTGCCTTGTGGCTCTTGCGGACGCTTCTAATATTGAGCCTGTCTAATCTCAGGCAATTGTTCCTCCAAAGAGTGACTCCAAAATTATACATTATCTAACTGGAAATCGTTCAATTTACAAAGAAACGGAATTTACGTTTTAGGAAGCAGAAAACTTTGGACTGTGGATTAAACTAATTAGCTATATAGCTCACTCCTAACTACGTACTTATAGTCGTTTATATGAACTTGGTAACATTATGATCTAGTTACTGATGTTTGCTTGGAATTTTGAACCCATATCAGCTAAATTAGGTCAACAGATGGATCAGTGGATTTAGGAGTGTTAATATACATGAATGGAGGTATACGCGTTGACCCGCTGTGTTACGTATATAAAATGCTTTATGGTGAAAACATAAATAATATTAAGACGCAATTTCTTCACTATGGGTTGCCTACTTTCGGCAAAAAAACGCTTTCGTTATACTGAGTTTTTTTTTTATCACAGTGGGGTAGGGGTTGGGAGGGGAAGGCAAACTATAGAGCAATTATATGGTAATCGAGGGCGCTCTTTCCATTAGCAGTAATACTGTCCTAGCGTTTTAAAATAAAAATGTTGGGTGTTAAACAGTACTTTCAAAGCCATTTTGTATATGTAATATTCAGAGATACATCGTTTTGTCAAAACAGGGCCGAAGGCTAGGAGAGGATGGTAGGCACCTCCTCTCCACCCCCCACCCCTCCTCCCCACCCCCCTCCTCCTTCTCCTCCTCCTCCCCCTCAGCTCCCTCTCCTCCCGAGTCCTCCTCCATCTTCCCAACCCCTCAAATAAATATAAGTAGTAGCGTACACACTTTTATCCATGGGGGCTACTTTTATTACATTTGGAAACAAAATCCTCCGGGCAACTATAGACCGTACTGTGCTAATATATAACTTGATTTATGGAGAAGTGGTGGTAGAAAAAACCCGTAAAGTTTGCTAGCACAACGTCCATCCACTGATTCAATAAAGCGGCTGTATACGAAGACTATTTGACCCTTGATATCCAGACTAGAGTCCATTTTCATACCAATACCATTACAAGTCTATGGTGTACAGACTATAGATGTGACAAGCTTAGGGTTTAAATTCCATTTTGTTTCCACTGTGTACGTGTGCTGCAGAGAAAAGGCCGTATAAACATAGTGTATTCGTCTTGCGTAGTGAAAACAAAATGGCTACAATTCTATAAGTTGGGTGACTCTCTATGTCGCAACCTCTGGTTATAACGGGTATTACCGTGGGTGTGTTTTGAAGGGTGGCACTTGTTGTCTATTTAATTGAGTTAACAGTGACGAGTGAACGACTTAGCCTACACGGTTACATTTTACAGGAACCGGTATAAATTTGTTTAAATTAGAAATGTCAGGGAGGCCAAAAACAAAAGCAAATGCAAAAGCAAAAAGAGCTCGTCTTTCAGCAGAAGAAGACTCTGCCGAAACCGAAGATCATGATTTTTTTAAAGGTAAAACTAAAATCGTAACCCCAGGCCTAGCACTTAGCAGTAAAGAACTAGCTTGTCAACCAATTTGTAAGTGAGTACCGCCCGGCCTTTGCTGCAATATATATACTTGTTCACTTCAACAAGAACACAGACGGTTATTGCAGTACTACTTCTACTATACTAAAACTTTAGCCTGGAAGTACTAGTAGTATAGTAATAAGTTGGGAGCAATTCGATTCGACCACGTCCCTTGGAAAAAGTTCAGAAACTTTAGCTGCTAACGGCTGGTTTTCCTTCGTATTTACAGAAGTGGGCCGGGTTAGGGAGGGTTGGAAATATAACATAATCTGATCTGAAGCTTTTATTTTCAAGAGAAAGAACTTTTTGTAACAAAAATACATTTTTAAACTTCTAAGAAAATTTAGGCGAAAATCGTTAGCGTAAAAATAGCCTACAGAAGTTTGTTTACGACCGTTGTAAAAATATCGTCTGCCTTTCTTTGAATGTAAAGGGATTAGCAAGATTGAATACAAGCCTACAGCAGAGGCCACAGATGTGATGTCCTTCAAGGTGTACAATGCTAGTGAGGTATATGCTAAGAAGAAGCCATTTCAGAATACCCGTCCACCACATCTCTTTTCTAAAAATACCTCTTGTACCCAGCCTTCACATCACAGTGATGTCAATTACAAGGGTACCAGTCCAGTAATAAAAAAGTGATAGTCACGGTTGTGCAAGATGTTGGTAAAAGCGATGTAGGTTGAAGCTGAAGTTCAATAACCGTGAAAAAACAACAATTGGGTATAAAAATGTTATTTGAATTGTTCTAAGTGAATTGAAGTTGAGAAGTATTGGTGGTTGGATTCTAAATTCTTACCTTCGTGATGATATTGGTCCAGGTTGTCAATGGGCGTACCATGGAAGATTGGCTGCGTTTCTCCGTATGTTTCTGGCACACATTTCGCGGTGTTGGACAAGATCCATTTGGGATGCCAACAATTACTCGTCCTTGGGATGATGGTAAGATAATCAGGGGGGTTGGAAGAGGACCAACGTCATGCAACGTCGCACAGAATGCATCAAAACCACAGTGCCTGGTGCGCAAGCAGCACGGTGGTGCTTGGATTTTGTTAGATAACATCGCTGATTAGGGAGACTAAAAATCACATTTTGCATTTCATTTGGAATCATTTGCAATCATTTGTGTGTGTGTCTTTTCAGGAACGGAAAGTATGGAAAATGCCAAACGACGATTGCGTGTTGCCTTTGAGTTCTTTAGTAAACTGGGAGTTAAATATTGGACGTTTCATGACAGGTAGACTGCCGATATTGCCATACATGCAACGGGCTAGATATATTCTTCTCATGCTCAGCTCCCACTAATCCCTCCTCTTCCCCCTCCTCCCTCCTCTTCCCCCTCCTCCCTCCTCTTCCCCCTCCTCTTCCCCCTCTTCCCCCTCCTCTTCCCCCTCCTCCCTCCTCTTCCCCCTCCTCCCTCCTCTTCCCCCTCCTCCCTCCTCTTCCCCCTCCTCCCTCCTCTTCCCCCTCCTC
>JAVCKS010033671.1:0-11962 GCA_032273685.1 Pteraster tesselatus | reverse complement strand
CCCCCCTCTTCCCATATCGCCCTCTCCCCATATATCCCCCTCTTCCCATGTCCCCCTCTCCCTATGTCCCCCTCTCCCCTTCGTGGTGGTGTCGGTTCGTGGTGGTGTCGGTTCATGGTGGGGTCGGTTCGTGGTGGTGTCGGTTCAACAGAACGAGGAATACATAGTGTGCTATGATGTCATTTTAGTGCTTCCTAAACAATGCCTATCTCATTTCATCCGCCAAGTTGCATAAAATAAAATCTAACTTACATTTTGTTGACAGCTATGACATTTTGGGACACATTTTTTCTTACTATGAAGAGAGAATGGAATGGCATTGATGGACTAAGAATGGATAAATATTTCATGGTAAGTAAATTATTTCTTCGATTTGATATTCAGACCCAAAAAAGGACAAGACAATTCTGAATAGGCTGGAGCAGATCTTGCAGTTCTGAGTGGAACCGCGTGGTCCCAAAATGAGGATTGGAACTCCAGTTTTGTGCAGAACCCTGCGGGGGGTGCCAACCCATCGGCGGTTCTAGCTTCCCAGAGCCGACTCCAAACACTAAACTCGAATGGATTCAATCTGAGTACTGCCCACGCCACACAAACACAATCTACTGTCACACACAAAGGCCACTTGCATATCACACGTAAAATGAAATCCCTGCATGCCCAGCAGCCGATTTCACGAAACATTGCGCAGTGCGCAAACTAGCCTTGTGTATGGGGCGCCATATGTCAACTTGTCCATATTGTAAGAAATCAAATGGTTCTACAACAGAATTTACATTAATTTCTTATAATTGCGGAATATTAATTTTACAATAAAGTCTACAATGAAGTTGCCGATAACAGTCAAGACTAATCCCTTTAAGAACTACTTCGTTTTGTCCAGAAAGGTTAAGTTAACATTTGGTGTCCCATACTTACGCACTGTATTCTGTTTCGTGAAATCGGCGGCAGTACATGTACCTGTACCTGTAACTGTACATGCACATTTGTACGTACATACACAGTACAATTAACGTATGAAACATGGTATTATATCGGCCACATGGCCTCCGAAAGTAAGAAACCGTGTTCTTGTTGTAATTTTGTACGTTATTAGCTTCATTTTATGTGAGGAAACTTATCACCTCCATTATTTGTTATCCTTCATTGTTTTTATATTTCTGTTTGGGATAGTACAGTTTAACGATTAGTTTGAACTGAAAATAAATCCAGAAGAATTCTTTCTTATGTTAGGCCTACCCGGTAGGCTACCAGTAACTTTTTAATAAAATGTTTCCAAAACCTTTGAAATAAACAAACTAAATTGTGTGTCGTCTGAAAGGAGAATCCCTTATTGCTAAAAAGTAACATTTATCAAAAAGAGGGCAAAAACAACGGCCGATCATGTGGCGCGGCTGCTATATAAACGTTAAATACTTTTCCACCAAACAAAAGCAACAAAAATACTTATTAGAAATAATCTTAAGACACATTCATGCAGTCATATCGGCATGACGTGGACTGGCGGAACGCATTTTTTTAAACTACGGGCAGAATGACACAATGGCGTAGATGTTATGTTTTTCTTGAAATTCGTGTTTTTCTTCGTATCTTGGGAGATCTGGTTCTAACTTGGAATCACAGTTCGTAATTGGAACTGGAACCGGCTCCAGGAATTTTGGAACTGCCCAAGCCTAATTCTGACCTGTAAGCCTCTCAAATTGTTTGTGTTGGGGGTTATTAAATTGCAATTTATTTTTATTTTGCTTCTAGTTTGTTCGTAGATGCTTACGCCAAGCCTTGATTTTTGCAAGAAACAGCAATTGGGATGAAAGGTTTGCTAAAGGCGAATATTAAAACATTCTGCTTACCTATAGAATACCCTGCCACTTGCCATTTTGTTTACTGGGACCAACTGTAATTGATATCATTATGAAGTGGAGTCTGGGTATCATGGTACATTGTATTTTCACAAAAGGGACATTGTGGCAAGGTATTCTATAGTGAATCCTAGTGTCTTGCCGAGGAATAATAGTCTGTTTTGTTGTAATTTATTAACAGCAGAAGCATTGTGTCTGAAACCATTTTGACCGGGAAATCAAATTTAGCTTGGCACCACTGTGAACCCTGTCATGCTACCATTGACCTAAATTAGTTTTCTCACAGAAGTGTGCTTATGAAAACTGGCCTTATACTTGCGCAGTTTCATGAACATTGAGAATGATGACCTGGTGGATAGTCAGGAGACACTGCTTCTAGTCCCACTGCCTACACAGGTTTAATCAATTCTCAGAAGTTTCTCCTGCTCTGTAGTAATATGTCTGTTAAGTCATCTGTACAGAACATGTGTGAGAAATATAATGTAGTAGACCACTTGTGGCTTCAGCACCCAGAGTGACCCTTAAGATTAGATCTCTCGATGGATGAAAATGTTATAGAAAATATCATGGGTAGAAAATCCAGCTTATCAACTTTAATATGATGACAATTGTTATAGTCCATGCCAGATATAATTACAACATGGACTGACTACCAATATCTCTATTATCTAGTATTGTAGATCAGCTTCTGGCAGTGCTCTGTAAGGTGCCACTCAGCACCTCCCCCGATACCTGCCCTGATGGTCTGTGTTATCACGTCATTGATATCTTCCAGGAAGAACTTGCAAGATGTGCTAGTCCAGAGGTACTAACTACTGGTAGTTTATGTAAGGTGTTTGTGTAATTAGGCCTAAATGTATGTGGTATTACTGCCAATACTAGGTAGTATGTATCGGCAAAAAATGTGTTGCAGTAAATATATTTTGCCTTTTACTCAAAATGTTTGTCAATATACAAAATGTATGTGTAACAATGCCCCTGTGTGATCAGTAACTTTGGAACTGTAGTGAACTGTAATATGAGTTCTTTTGTTACAAACCTTGTGTCGACAATAAACTATTGTTGTTTTGAATAATGGCAATCAAACTTTGCTGGTAACAGATTTACAACAATTGGGTGTTTGCTGGACATGAGGGTGATTTACAATTTTTCAGATCTTTTTTTTTTGCAGAATTTGTCGTAATTGCAGAAATTGACTTGGTGAATTATTCACAAACATTTCAAGAAACTCTACTTCACTCACTTATCCAAATAGCCACTACTTATGCATATATATTCATAGCTGACAGGCCAAATCCGTTAGTCAACCCGTTAGGCACATTCTCGGGAACTACCCAGCATGTTGTAGCGCCTCCATCTTAAATCCTTCCTTTTTCTAGCGACGACCGGGTACAGACGTGTTTTTCATGACGCTCTCGTTTTTCAACGATTCCTGTACTCTTCGCTATTACGATAAGGTTTTACAGTTTATCAAGCCTTCTAGTTTATTGTAGAGACTTATTACTGTGTGTATTGAGATTTATTTCGTCGTTTTAGAATGAGTTTAGAGGGTAGTTTTTGCCTTACGTGACATCAGCGCCAGGGAGCTTGAGTCCTAGCAAGGCGGATCCCGTGGGTATACTGACCGTCGGTCTCTCCATTCCCTCTGGACGTCGCTACTGGCCTGCGGTACCAGACGGATCCTGGGGGTTAATACTGGCCGTTGGCCCTTACCTTAACTATCTCGGCAGTGCGATTCGATACGAGATAGCGTGCCAGGAGGGAGAACTACGGACAACCCACTGTCAACAGAAGTGAAGTGCGGTATGAATTGGAGTGCTGGCTCCGGGGGGGGTAAACCCTTGGTGTCCACGGTCCCTGTCAGGGTTCTGTAGCAAAAAACGACACATCGAAGGGTGCGATCGGTCCCAATGGTAAAGCCCAGAAAAGGAACCCGAAACGCTTGAAACCGCCACCGGTCCCCAGACCGGAGGCGTCACCCGACAGACTGGCGCGGACATCCCTCGGGTCTACCGAGATTTCCACGCCACGACTCTTCGGCCTGCTAGCTTCGGCTACATCCCGGGACCCACGTGCGGGAATAGGGGACGAGATACAGTCCCCTCCACCCCCACTCGGGCTATGTGAATCGCCTCCCCCTCTGTACATGTATCGGATGGGGGACCCCGCAGTCAACCTCGATCCTAGATCGATGCTCCAGGGTTCCGAGAATTAATCTCTCATCGGAGGAAGTTTCACGGAAAATCACGGATCCTGCCGGCCTGTTTCCCCTACGAATCCCAACTCCGTCTAATTCAACGGGACATGGTTCGGGTCTTGAAATTACCAGAGAGCGCCAAGGTCAAAGCCAAGCTTGAGGATACTCGACAAAAGATCGACGATGTAGCTAGGTTCGGCACTCGTACGAGTGCATTCCTCCTGCTACTATCGGAATATATTGTCTGCGCATACGAAGAAGGCTCTTCAATCCCGGCGGACATGTTAGCATTGGCCTTCCGATGTCTGGACGAGACCCTCCGGTTCTCCCTTGACCAGTTCACCAGAATCTCCATGTTATCAGCGAAGTCCAGACGGACTACCATTCTAGGCACGCTCTCCATATCTTACGAGGGAGCGAGAAAGAAGTTGGGCGATCTCTCCCTCCTCGGGAATGACCTTTTCAATGGCAAGTTCCAGGAGATTCTAGATGCCATGTCAAATCATTGACACAGCGGCAAAGCTGAGCCTTTGAAGATTGACGCCTCCAGCGAAGTCCAGGCCTGCGGAAAAGAAATCGGCCAAAGGACCTTTCTTCCGACCCCCGCTGAGGAAACCCTTTAAGTCCTTTCATTAGCAAACGTCTTGGGTCTCAGCTGGGTCGACGACTATGGCCTCTCGCTCATATTCGCAGACTACATGTCAACACCCCCAGACCAGCGGTCGAGGTTGCGGTGGCCGGCTCCCATCCCCCTGGTATTCTGGAGGATGGCGGCCCCCACCATCGGACCCGTCAGGGGCCGCCTTGTCAATTTTGTAGGGTTCTGGGAAGAAATCACATCCGACGCATGGGTGCTTTCCACGATCTTTCTCGGCTACAAGCTCAAATTTACAAGTAGCCCTCCGCCAAATACCTCCAATCGAAAACACCAGTTCCGACAAACAAAGACAAACGACTGGCCTGGAGAGGGAGATCGTCTCCCTCATCGAGAAAGGGGCTGTTCCTTTTTTTTTCTTTTTAAACACCGAAGAAAGAAACGGCTGAGTGGAGACCGATCATCAATCTTAAATCACTCAACAAGTTTGTCAAACCCCGGCGTTTTCGTATGGAAACGCTCAAGATTATTCTAGATTCTCTACCCACACCAGCATCTCTAGATCTAAAAGACACGTACCTCTACATACCCATCCTTCTAGTGCACTCCCAGTTCCTACGCTTCAGGTACCAGGAGTGCACTTACCTCACGGCCCTCCCCTTCGGCCTTTCGACCTCGCCAAGGGTTTTTACGAGAATCACCCGAGCACTAGCAATGCACCCCCGAAAACGAAATATAATGATTTTCATGTACCTCGACGACTGGCTACTCGTAGGGAGATCTACATCAACAGACAGGGCGGCACCGGATCGCCCAATCTGTGTTTTTTGGCCTGGGACATGTTTCTCTGGGCAATCGGCAACAAGGTCTTCCTTCGGGCGATTCATATACCGGGGGCACAGTGAACCCCACGGAATGGTCACTTCACAAGGGGACTGTCCAACGGATCTTTGTGATCCCGGGCTGCCCTCACATCGATCTGTTTTCCTTGGCAATCAATTCACAGTTCCCGGTTTTCTGCGCAAGGTTCCATCATCCACGAGCCTGGGCCGCGAACGCTCTCTCAATACCGTGGGGAAACATGTTCGCATATGCACTCCCACCGATTTCCCTCCTCCCTCGAGTCATCGAGTGAACAATACAAGATTCTTCTGATCGCCCCCTTCTGGCCACGCCAGCCTTGGTTCCCGAGATTGGTGAGACTTCTGGTAGGAACTCCTCTGATCCTACCAGTGCTTCCTAACTTACTGTCTCAGCCTTGATCCAGGCTCCTTCACCCTGTCAAGCATGCCTTCCATGCAGCGGGCCTTTCTTAGGACGCTGCAACATTTGCCGCGAAGGGACTTCGTCTGTCAACGAGACAAGTCTACGACAGCAGGCTACGACATTTGGTAGATGGTGCGACGAACGAGCGATGGATCCGCCCTCTGCGTCTTTGATGGTGGTTTCGAATTTTCTACTATCACTGTTCAATGCTAATTTAGCAGTAGCCATCTCGTACCTTCTCCGGTCGGACCGCCATACGAACCCGCAGATTAAGCATCACCTGCAGATTAAGCATCACCCCCTGATATTTTTGTCCCGGAAATTGGGTCTATCTCTTCAGTTTCCTCGGATAGATTTTGGTGTCTGGTACGCTTTCTAAAATGGTACATAGACCGCACCAAATCCCTAAGGAGGACGAACACTCAAATGTCCATCACCCTCATGGCCTGGCATCAAAAGACACGGTTGCACGCTGGATTGTCTTGGCAATCAAGTTTCTGACTGGCCGTCAAAGGAAGATGACTCTGCCCAAGGATTCATTCGGGCACATGACGTTCGCGCTGTGACGGCGTCATTGGCATTTTTTCGAGGAATTCCCATTCCTGATATCTTATAGGCAGCATGTTGGAAGTCCCCTTCGACTTTTACCACCTGCTACCTCTGCGATGTACTCAGAAGTGAAGGCAGGGAAAGCAGTTCTTGTCCGACCTTCATCTAAGAGTTCTACCCAACAACAGCGGTCCCACCGGGACCCAACCTCAAATGGATAGCAACTTCTTCCGTATATACAGTGGATAGTCCGATTAATTTTCGATGTTTTCTGGCTATCCTCTGTGCAGCTAGGCGTCTCGCTTACCCAACCACCTAATTACGGTGTTACTCTATGCATAAGTGGCTTTTTTGGGTGAGTGGGTGAAGTAGACTCCCCCCCCCCCTCCCCCTCCAACAGTAGTGTGGGACGAGTCTACGAGTGATACCAAAATAGCATCCCTCCCTTCCCACTCTCGGCTCACGATTTAGTTTTTTTTTTAATACACGGAATGCTTACACTCACGAGAACAAATATCTGGACTATAATGAAACTAGAGAAGAAGAATTCAAGAAAATAGTAAACTGTAATTATGGGTAAAAGTAATATGTACATGTATGTGTTGTTTTCTATAAAGTTGAAACCTGAGAAAGTGACCAAGTTGATCGATCCATTCTGTGTCCTCGTCACCAAAACGCACAAGTAAGTTGTCATAGTAACAGTGTTGGATTTAAATTTGCTCATATGCGTTGTGCAATTCGAGTAGTGCCATTTGGGCTGTTTTCACCCAAAGGCATATACGTATACAGGTACAAGTGACAGGAGATGTAACTTATGTCATTGGGCATATAGGAAGTACATTAACCTTATTGTGTTCAGTGACGTAGGTTGGGTAGTATTTTGTTCAGATCGGAATCACTTTTGCCACAGTTCAGGGAGGTAAGTTTTCCGGAAATTTCCGGATTTCCGGAAATTGCCTCGTATCCGGATTTGGAAACCTGTGTCCATCGTTGAAAAAAGAAATGTCGTGCGTTTTACAGAAGAAAATAAAATAAAAGAGGGTGCTATTACACGTTCTACGGAAGAAAATGAAAAAGAAAAGAGGGTGCTATAACAACAATCAACATCGGCTCCGTGGTTGAATTACGCTGAATTTCAAGTTGTGAATTGGCAGAAAATTCCATCATTTTGTCGCGAATCTCGGATCTCGGCACATTTTCCGGAAATGGATCGGTAACTCACTTACATCCCTGCACAGTTAACAAGTTATATTTATATTCCCAATAATATCCTTTTTGGCTAGGTACTCTTATCAATCACATTGTGCATTAAGGTACAGATTATATTCAGATGAAATAACAACAATGACATTTGGTTTTTCCTTTGTTAAAACAGCAAGACCCTTCAAAATATTTTGCTACGAGTGTTCTTCCAAGAGATTGTCGACCAGTCTGATGTTGGACTGCCGGACGAATCGGAAGATGAGGGCATCAACTCGGGGGAAGAGGAGGAAGCAGAGGAGCGACCGCAACCAGATGAGGTGGAAGACGATGGGGAGGTTGCAATGGCAACAGACAATGAGGAGGACATACCCAAGTTGAATGTGAGCGATGTATTTTGAAATAGCTAGCATGATGCACTCTGGGGTTCTGGAAATGCTGAGATAATTTATCTTGAGAGACTAAACATACTGAGATAACTTCTACCATGTATGTAAATTATCATGGGATATCACCTTTGTTGACGTCGTTGTTGACGTCGTTGTTGACATGGTTGTTGACATGGTTGTTGACATGGTTGTTGACGTGGCTGTTGACGTCCCAATATAAACTAGAGGTGGCACTCTGAGAGCACAAACCTCAGCCACGGCTGAATTAATCCCTATCTCCAAACTTTGTGACCTTGCGGTGACTTTGACCTCTCAAAATTGAATCACTTGTTGCTATCTATATAGACAACACACCCAAACATTTTTTGTCAAAATGCAGTCAGAGTTATATGGTTTACTAACAAACAAACAAACAAAGAAACACGCCCAAAAACATACCGCACTCTTCAACATTGGCGGAGGTAATTGTTACTGAGAAATTACATCCTGCCTGCCATCGTATCAAGGTCGCATATTCTAGGATCTTGGATAGTACTTCAATAATTCCATACTGTGCAGTATACAGTGTACATGTATTTTCTGAAACCAGTAGATTTGCTCAGTAATAACTAGAGTTGTTCCAATATTACAGACATACATGTATTCCCAAAACATTTTTGTGGCTTAAAAAATATTTGTGTGTGTGTGCGCACACATTAGTTCCATAATACACAAAAATGAGAGTATGTTGTGGTAACTAGGCTGAGTGGTAACTGGATACCCCAAAACTTCTCCCACTGTTGTTGATGTGGACCAAATTTTAGAGCGATACACATACTGCCGGTATTAGGTTTGGGTTGGCTGTATTGGACAAGGACATGGAATCTGATTTGCAACTGTTGTCGCTTTAATAGCAGGATCATGTACTGTGCAATACATGCGACAATATTTGTTGAATTTGGCATGAATAGACCTCTACTGTCAATAAGTAGAACTTTCCATTGGAAAGTTTACTGGGAACCAGCAACCAAACTCAGAACACCGCTAACACTACAGCTCCTGTTGAGTGTGTACAATTTGTACACGGCTGTCCCATAAAATCTGCTACTTACACCAGACCTACAAATACAACACACTTTTCTGTTGGAAGGCATTGTACAGAATAGCTTTTTATGAAAATGTTTGGAAAGTTTTCCAAAGCGATGTCAACGTAATTTGCACGCTTTTAAGGATGGTCGCAAGCCTAGAATCTTGACAGAGCATTAATAATGTGAATTGTGTGTAAGGAGGACGACACCATGCTATTACGAGAATCTGATAGCCTAAAAGAATTCCGGCTCGGCAGCCCGTGCCTTGCTTACCATATATACAGCTAGATATCTAGCTATTGATCGCACGCTCTAGCACATATATGGCCCGTTTACTTCTCTAGCGTGCCACTAGTCGTCGCTAAGAACTACTAACTTAATAATGACATTACAGCGTGATCATATCTATGTGATTTTCCATCCAATAAAAGCACGTCCTCTCTAAAAGTGCAGTTTAACAGACTTGGGAACAGACTAACTTGCCAGAACTGTATTGTACGTAACCCGATTGTTACATTTAAGAAATGTGTGTCTGCATATTCTGGATATTCAAGATGCTGTACATTCAATATATACATGTGTGCACGAACAAAGCCTGTATAAAATGTTATGGTGGTGCTACTTGATGCATTGTGAAGTGTGTACCAGGTACATATGTACGGTCTAGCAGGTCGGCCAAAATGCATTGGCCTGGTGAATGACTAAGCACACTGCCTTTCCGGGAAGGAAAAAACTGCATCGGAACAACTCTAGTAATAACCGATAGTTGACACATTTGTCTTCATCTTTGTTTTGTTATTATCCCAGTATGATTACAAAGCGATTGCCGCACGTCTGTTTGCTCTAGCCGGGGAAAAATCAACGAACTGTACAACTAGAAGAAAGATGTATGCAATGGTGAAAAAGTGAGTTCCGATGAGCAGTTAGTTTGTGTGGAATGGTTTTCTTCGTAAATTAAAGAATAGCTTCATAAAATTATTAATACTGCTGGCACAAAAAAGATACTTTACTCAAGGGCATACTGCCTGCGAAAAGGACAGTTTCCCTCTGAAGATATTAGAACATTCATCATGGTATTCCCTCAATGGAAGCTTATAATTTTCACCACGATTTCCTAAATAAAAGTGGTGAGTCCCGTTTCCATATTATGAAACTAAATGAAACTAAATCAATCCAACATCGGTAATTATAGGTATCGTATAGTTACAGTGTTACATTACAATTAAAATATTTCAGAATTACAAAACGCCCAATTAATACTCCAATTCAACCCCCAAATCCTTGAGATCCTCATCTGTGGTCTGCTGTTACCAACCACTCTAAGCCATGCCAGAAATCACGAGCTTTATACAAGCATGTTTCATGTGTTGCGACAAGCGAGACGTAGGAACCTTCTCTCGGACACCAGAGGTGAACTCCAAGCAGTTATAACTGTAGTTCGTCCTACTTGGCCATCTTATTAAATGTAACCAAAACTTGTTTTAATAACCCTATCTAATTTTAACAGTATCTTAAACTTATAAATAAATTTAAGATATAAATTACGGATATTGTTTCAGTTGGAGACGAAGTGCTGCCGACATCAACTAACCGAATTAGTTTCAGTGTGTCACGTTCGCACAGGTTTCTTTGGACGAACGGAGAGGTCAACGAATGAAATTGTTACGACACATACAAATTACAAGTATACCAAGAAAACAAATAAAGATACAATAATTTTATTGCGTCTATATATCCGTACAAGTACAGTACATGTAGTTACGAGGGAAACCGTCGAATTGGAGATATGGCGAGTCTTAACCGACGATAAATCGCCCCCTTCTATAGTAGTCTGGACCTCTATGACTATAAGATAGGCGGCCACGGGCTCCCCGGGTATGTCCTGGCAGCTCACTAACGTGTCCAGCATTTGCCTCGGACTACGACCCTATTTCACAAAATGAAACCTTATAATAATACAACAATCCCAATCTCCTATAACCGAAAATCAAGTTAACAATCAATACAAAGACCCTCGATTACAAATTAAATTAACAAGTTAATATTCAGGAATCTATCCAGCCCAAATCATAGGCCGAAATGTCTCCCTGCTGAGCTAGAGTCTTCAGGCCATTAGTGCCGGTTCAAACCCCGCCACACGCACTCGCTCACAAGTCACAACTGCTACCGTGAATAACTACCGCCAGAAGAGCAATCTCACTTTTTTTACACAAACTCAAACCTTTTAGGTTTATCAATTGTTCAAACAATACTTAAACCCTACACGCCCAAGTTAAATACACGGTCTCTACCCTTTAACAGTAAATTCAAATATAACATCATGAACCCCACAATTATATTACACAAGCACTTTAATATGCATGTACATAATTTGTACCTTTATCGGTATAACAATATCGAATTCACAATCATTATGACTAAACCACTTAAATCTTTATATTGGCCTGAAATGACAATATGCACATCACGCATTAATGAAAGTCATACTGCCATAAATGACAATAACCATGGCCAAATAACGAGAGGTCAACGTACATGTATACGTAACTTTAGGAGTCGTTGATTAATAACAAAAGGGGTGTTTTATGTAAGAAGACAATCAACTATAACAATAATGTCCTGAATTTAAGAGACTGACTGGAAATTCAAGGGGTCTTCAACTTGTTTTTTGTTTAGGCTAGGTCCCTTCAGGTGATAGTGCTGGGCGACTAGTGAAATTCACTACTCGAGTAGTCGCCACGCAATTAGTCGCGACTACTCGATTAGTCGCGACTAGTTTGGCTACTTTGTTTATGCATAGAAAACGTACATTACGGCCAAGTCACCGCGCACGCGCAGTA
>JAVCKS010033649.1:1646-11967 GCA_032273685.1 Pteraster tesselatus | reverse complement strand
AAATCAAACAATATTATTAAGAGTCAAAATAATGAAATAATAATAGATACATTTCCCAACGTGACAGGGACACCGTCTCAAATTGGTACCCTAATTTATGGAAACACCCTTATACTAAACTAGAGCCTAACATAGACCTACTAAGTACTATGTAGGCCTAGTACCTTATCAACAAAATTATACATGTACAATGTGTAGGCCCTAGGCTCCTACATGTAGCACCAGGCTCTACTCTAACTAAGTCTAGCTAGCCTGCTGCTAACTGCACAGTAGTGCCCACAAACTCAACTGGGTAATAACATAAAAGTATGGTACATGTAATATAACATTAGCTAAAAAAACGTAGGACTATCACTAGTACTACCAACATAGACCTAAAAAGATTCAAAGATTCCAACAAATGAAAAATGTTTTCGGGAATGATGAAAAATCTGTCAGTGCCATCGTGTATGGTGTATATGTGTACACTGCACTGTATGAGAAGTTATTTTTTACCTACTCAGCTACAAATACGTCTTCAAAATAACATAAATTAACCCTTCAAATACATGGAAGAAAACATAATCAGCCTTTAAAATACTATGCCCATGTATTATGAATGACGGAATCCAATAAAACACTGTCAACATTCTCACAACTCACTTGAAAACAAAATGGCTGAGTGGAAAAAAGTGTTGGTTTTGACAGTTGAATACAAGTTTTAGGTCAAAGGTTGCATGTATTTTCTGCCAATAACATTTATGTACTAAGATACAATTAATCTTATCTTAAACTTAGTAAATTTTACACTAAGAATTTAACAATTTATTGTAGTCTAAGTTTAATTCTGTCTTGCGGTTAATAGATACAATTAATTGTTTACAATTCTTTATGAAACATTCTATTGATCATAGTGATCAAAAGGTCGGGTCAGGCCAGAGCACCATAACTTGTCATCTTGAAGATTTGAGAAGAAAGTAAGATTGGTACACAGATATCCGACAGAAAGAAATCTGTGGACAAACTTTACTTGAAGGATTAGACGTACTCTCCCAGACTCCCATCGAGTGTGTCCTGATTCAATGGAAAGAGCATGAAGTTTGCTTCTACGATGGGCTGTAGAGGTTGCCAGAAGGAAAATTGTTTTAATTATCCGATGTACGAGACGGAAGTTTTGGTTGATAATGTGGACCCATCCTCAATACCATAATGTAAAGTTGCTATAGCTGATCAGTAATCTTTGATAGTAGAAATTTGGAGTAGTAAATGTAAAGAAAGATATCCCGAGTAGCAGCGAAGGGTGAAGAAATGGGATTCTTGTTGATTTTCATGTACTCTTGGCTGCCAAGAAAGCAATGACCCCACCCTGTTATTGACGGCCTGTGATCATTCATGTATTTAACGAAATGACAGTATATTCTTACTGTCCAGGAACTTTTTTGGCCGAGTTTAGATATAATATTTAGAGACAAAGATATGGGGTTACCTTTAGCAATATTGCAAATTATCGAACGGAAAGTATTTATTTACATTTAAATAAGTTCTTGGACCACAAAAACAGGTATAGGCACCAACATCACAAAGATTTACCAACCAAGTCAAGGGATATTTGTAAAAATGTATTATACAGCAGCCGCTAATTTTGAATTTTGAAAGTAGGTTGAAGGGGCTCCTAGGGTAAAATCATTCAGATGGATGTGCTTTTATCCGACCTGTAATCTTTTTTTACTAATTTACCCCGACTATTTAGAGGAGTCCTTATTGCTAATATCTTATTTTATTTGTTTGTGTGTTTAGGTTGGCTCGTGTGCCTACCTTTCCAAGAAGGTCGAATTTTCTGGAATCCGTGCCCAGGTCAATGAACTATGGTCTAAAGGTGTTAAGGTCATGTGTGGTGCTGTTACTGAAGATACGCGGGTGGCATTCCGTTCATCAACAGCCATGGTGTACATGCTGATCCAGATGAGCTCTGAGATGTGGGACTTCAATGCTCACGGTGAGGTCCTCTTTAGATTCTGTGTAATGAGTCAGATTGAAATTTTTTACAAGAACATAGCTGGATAGAGCTTTAATTTGGTGTATGTTAGAGGTGTGTGGCATGTTGCATTCCAGAGATATGGCAGTATGAAAGCCACAAAATACTGAGATTTCTACTTAGCTGATTACTGAGAGCGGTTTTTCAGCTTTATTTCAGTGTAGGTTAGACGTAAACATTGTACAAATTTTACTGTAGGACCTTTACTTCCGGTCGAAGCTGGAGGTTGAAGTTTCATATTAAAACAACATTCTAATAGATCCTATATACCTCAGTGCATAGACAGTTATCACAATGAGGTCGTGTAGTAAGTAAATTTTGTGTGCAACCTTGAAAGTACATGTATCAACTAACATGCTGAGTGTCATGTATTTCAATGGAATCTCAAATGACCATTTTGATTTTGATATCTGTATTTCGTGTTAGCATACATTAAGCAGAAGTTGAGATACCAAAGTGTAAACTCAAAAAAGACACTGTTTTGCAATGTTTCGGGAGACGACTTCCGCCGTTTTAGTAATTGCTGCATACAAACATTTATATAGTCATTTATTCCTTTAGTCGTTCAGTCCTTAATTCAGTTTTCATTTAGTCACTTATCTAGTCATTTATTCATGAACTGAACACCACATTTTTTTGTGGCATGCTGCAAAAGTTCAGATATCAGTTGAGAGTTTAAAAGAAAATAATGCATAATTGTAACCTGAGAAAGTAATTATCTAGCCTTCTAACGGCACAACAATAATGGATCAAAAATATTAATAGTCTATTTTCTGGCAACATAATCAAACAGACTACCCCAAGAGTGACTAAAAACAAACAGAAATAAAAGATGGTTGGTGCAAATATTTTTATAAACTCAAGTCATTTAATTGTATGGGTAAATGTTTCACCCTTCCTTGCAGGAGATCTGTTATGGGAAAAAGCTGTGAATGGGTTTGTTGCTGAGCTCTTCGGTCGTTGGAAAGACAAAAATTCAACAAATGAAGTTACTATAGTCTTTTTCTCCAGAAGGTACTACCACACCGACTCAGTAGGTTAGTTTACATACAACTTAGTTTGTTTTAACCAGTTCGGTGCGGATAACGAGTTAACTCAGGAAATTTGTATATTAATAGCTGTTACCTCTAGCGTACATAGTGTGTGTGTAGGGGATTAAATCGCATTTGCATTGGTACTATTGAACTTTTCTTTGCTATGGGCCGTTTACAATATAACTTGATCCACAAAAGTGTAACCCCTATAGCGGGTTACCTATATTTTTTAGGCAACAGAGGGCGGTATACAACTTTAGTGATACATCACAGTGCTGTGGATTTTGACTCACGTGTATGCCCTAGTGGAGATCTTACATGTAGTCACACCAAAGAATGAGGAACGACTTATCAACACTATGCTTATACTTACGATCAGTACCATGCATGTATGTGCAGTGTGTGACCACTGCATTGCACACTGTGCTGGCAATTCACATCATGTACTGTACATGCACACAGTTCCGTTATGGTACGGTCTAGTCTAACGAACTAACGTCCGTTGCCGTGTTGTCAACATTATGTTGGAATTACATGTAAATGTTTCCTGTTATTACCAAAGCACAGAGTGCAGGATTGAAACAGGCACAAAACAAATTCAGGTTGATGCAGATTTAAAGTTATGTTGATAGAAAGGCACAGTGGCCTCGGGAGTTTAATGCTTGGCACTTCTGACTATAAAAGTAATAATTTCCGGCAGGGCATCACGGCCGATCAAAGGGCATCGATGGCAATGGCCGCCGTGGTGTCGATTAATTCCAGGCCTGCAATATGTTGCCATGACATTATCAGTTTAGAACCAGTTGTCATGTCAACTGACACTAATATTGTTTTAAACATTATTGGATAGACACCCATCATTATGATTTCTTGGTGTCTGTTTTAATATTCCGCAGATAATTTTCCTGAAAACATGCAGCAATGTTTGCATGTTGACTACAGGGGAAGAATCTATCAAGACTTCTACAGGTAAATGGTGGAGAATTTCAAAATTTTACTTACTTACTGGTTGCCCCCAGCTTCTTCTCGGGAGAGAAATCCGACAGATCCCAAGTACCCAGCCACTTCGGTCAAGTGCCTTCATAGGTCAAGGGCAAAAGAGGGGGAAGGATGGGGGAATTGAGACAGGACAGGAGGGAGGAGCTCTTTAGGCTGAAACTTAGCGGACAGAGCATGGGACCAGGGAAGACATAGGGACGACCAGATTAACCCTGGGGCGATACCACGATAATATAGAATATCACGATACTTCTTTGGCGGACTTTTACAAATATCAAATTATCGGCATATCGCGATATTTTTTTTTGTCCTGGAGGATATATCGTGGGCACACTATCTTTCTTAAGTAATTTGGAGTTGCTTTGAGTTTAAGAAACAGTCATTCTCAAAGTGTTGGCTACCAATTTGTGAACATTCTGTAGGCGCCCATTGGGCCCTTGTAACAAATCTGCGCCAAAATATGTAGATTTTTCCCTTCTTCGGAAAACTGTGCAAACTAATACGCTTGTTTGAAAGCGTTCCTACACAATTTGTAACAGCACAATTGTATGGCATTATGAGAATAATCCTTCTGTACAAGTAAAACAACGTAGAGCTTGAACAAAAAAACTGACATCACTTGTCGCTCGCGAAAGTGGTGGTGCAATAATCTGCATGAACTACTCGTTTCGTCACGAACGGCCATCCCCTGGTGTGACGTCACTCGCTGCTCTGGCTAGTGGACAGTTTTGGCAAAAAGGGCCCAAACTTTAAACCGCGCTTGTGACAGAATGCGTAGGCCGATTTCAATGAGGGTTGGTTTAACCGGAAAGGGAATCTTCGTCCGTCATGTTCATATATAAGATGTTTTCCCGCAAATCAGTGTCCTGGGCCTTAAAGACTAATGGGGTGTGAGCTATCGAAGTTTAGGTATTTGTGGTTGTCGGTGGGTTCAGTGTATAGAGACTGTGGTCGTGGTCGTTGAAAAGGGACCCGAGGAATAAAACAGCTGTGTAGCCCTAAGAAAACCAATCACCCGTGAGGCTAAATGGAAAAAAAAGGCTTGAATTTGCTAGGCGGAGCATAAAGATTGGACTCTGGAACAATAGAAATAGTTCATGTCGTCTGATGAGTCCAGATTTGCCCTGTTCAGGAGTGATGGTGCATCAGGGTAGGAAGGGAGGCAGATGAAGTAATGCACTTATCGTGCCTAAACCTACAAGCCTGTGGGGGCAGTGTTTCGATATGGGGTTGCTTCAGTTGGTGTGGTCTAAATTCAGCAACGTTTTGTGCCCAAAAAATGAGTTCAGCTGACTACCTGATTATACTAAATGAAAATGGATTTTTTTTCCCCGGATGGAACCGACATTTTCCAAGATGGAGAAAAGCAAGTTGTGATAGACTTTTGATCTGCCACACCACACAATGTTGCCGTTGGTGTTAGTGGCCTATGCCTCCTTATCAATTAGTTTTACAGAATGGTGAAACTGTGACTTATTCTTGCCATTTTTTACCGTAACAAACTTATTGGTTGTTGTTTGGTACATGTATCTATCTAAAAATGCAGTAATTTCCAACCATTTAATACAGAGTAATTGTACAAAATGAACGACGTGATGATTGGACATCACTGCTAGTCTCTCTCAAGTCACATTGTATAGATTATGGACGGCGGCAGGACTACAGCCAACATAACCAAGGTAGAGTCATAGGTTTCCTAGCTTATTACAAGTGTGAGCCTGCTATTATGCATGTATATAGGTGTAGGTGTTCCCACAGCTCCTAAAAACACAATTTTTGTTTAGGCCACATAAAGTTTCTGCTTAGATCAATCAGCTCCCAGTAGCTAGGTGTCTTGACTTGTTGTTAATTATGTTTACACATTGGAACGTCCCCTTATAGTTGCTCCATGTATCTTAATAACCCGTTACTGTTAACTACACAGCCCGGCCTAAACAAAAGTTACAAGCACTAATATTTTGTTGGACCACCTTTAGCTTTGATTATGGCACGCATTCGCCGTGGCATGCAATGTCACAACATTTATTTCCGTCCAGGTTAGCCTCGTGATCGCATGCTTAAACCTTAGGAACACCAACCAGACTCAAAATCCCATTGCCTGTGTACGAACTGGGCCAGAACCTTGGTACGGGTCTCCCAAACCTAAACAAAATCCCCATTGCCTATCTACAAAGTGGCCTACAATCCTGGCCGAAATGCTTGGGCCACCCATGGTGACAATAAACGTTCCTTCCCCTGTTCCCTCGTGACAATAAACAATCCCTCTCCAGTTCCCCCGCTCAATGTTGTTAAGAGCGCAGACTGCGCAATGAGAGCCAACATTGATCGTTGTACGGGGGCACAACCCATTGTACATACTATTGTATCACAGGCAGATTTGGTCAGACTTTGTCTTAGATTCTATTCGCTAGGTATTGTATGTTGTTAGGTTCTTGTGATAAACTTGTATTGACATGCAATAAGACCCTGTACACATTCACAAGTTTAATTGTTATGTTCTTGGTGACACTGGTACCTGCTCACAATAACGCTACCCCAGTAAACAATCAAAAACTCTCCGTTGGTTGATCCGGCAGATAGTAGGCATATACCCGTCTCAGTGTACAATCCTTAGGGGCTACTACAATGAGGGCTAACAGTGATTAGATGCTTTAGAGAAAGCCTGCTTTTCGTAGTCATAATTTTGAATTTGTTGTTTGGCTTGTAGATAGCCAACTCCCGGCCAGTTATATCTCCAATTCAGCAGAGGGAAACTTCCTAGAGGCCTTGAATCTTTCGTTAAATGGTAAGATATTCTCTGGTACAAATGTTTACCATTTTTTTATTCTGAGAATTGCATGTATTAGCATGTATATTATGTGTGACCAAAATTTATAACTTTGCAAAAAGGCTAACAATTGCCATATTTTTAATTAGTTACCATTTACTGTTCATTCTAAATATCCTTTTTGTGTAAGCCACGCAAAAAACGAATTGTTTATTGGAGTTTTCTCTTTAGAAAAGTGAGGCTGACATGTAATTCCCAATTGTTCAGGTTGAAATAGAGCTACTAGTAGTTAAAAAGGTGTTTTTGAACGTTTTTTTTCCTTTTCTTTTGTGTAGAAAAAAAAAATTGGGGCCGGGTATTCCTGGTAATTTATATTCCTTTTGGAGCAAAGTGACTATGGGTCACTAACTGAATATCATAGGAGCATTTTACCAGTAGTTAGGTATAAATAACAAAAATGTTATGTTGGCGTAACGGGCCCAAAAAATAGGGTAGGTAGGTCGGCCCGTATTTCTAGGGTAGGTCGGGTTACGCCAATATAACTTTTTTTTTATGCCTTATTTTAATTCTGTTGAAATATTTCTCAACTTTTCCCCCGATAGTATTTGACAAGCATTACATCAATCGTAATTTTGACCGTACTGGCCAAGTGATTGTCGTAGTCACGCCCGGAGCTGGAGTGTTTGAAGTCGACAGACAGTTGTATAAAATCACGAAACAGCGCATGATTGATAATGGTATAAAGACAAAGGGTTAAGCCAATACGTGTGTATAAAATGATATCTAGACTTAGAAAAGAACGCGGCATACTTATTGTGAAAGAGAAGGGTTGTGTCCTGGTATTTTTGGCAGTTGGCTGCAGATTGCGCCTGCACCTTTCAACCATTGATAGCTGCTATTAAATTTAGTAATTATGAAGCATGCTGAGCATTAAGAGAGATTTTGGCCGCGTCAACTATTTCTTCATATCTTCAAGTAAAAATTCTCTCATTGCCTTGAAAATAGTCCTCATTAGGAGATTAAAATGTTAGGAAACCTTTGAAATCACTCTGGTAATTTAAAGACTAGTTTACCCGCCTAGACTAAACTACTGGGTATTCCATCACTATCTCTATTGGCTAATGAGATGCCTTGTCAGATAGATTCACCAGCTTATTGGAGATTTTGTATTTAAAATCTGAAGAGTGGCGGTAGTTGAATGTTTACTAAGACCAAAATAGATTGACAGAAAATAGCAAAACATCTTACAGTTTTAAAACTCCTTAACATTCTATAGGTTTCGGACTTGAATATATCTGAAGCTATGACTGTCCATTGTGGTATAACATTAAAATAATAACCATGATGAATGAGGTTGGTTTAAATATACTGGCTTATGTTCTAGAGGAGGGCTTCACCATGTGGGATTTTGAGCGAGTGACTACAATTGGACAGCTTTAGTAACTTACTACCAGTTATTACCTAAAAATGATTATTTGTTATGCGCTGTATCCCTTTCGTACAGTCTACCTTTAATCCACTTCCATCCATTCCGCTTTTACCTCCCCGGCCTTGTTTCCATCCCCACCCCTTTTCATCCTGTCATGTTCGTACATCTTCATTTCTGACAGGTATTGGAAGTGACATTGTTTGTATGGCTGAACAACCTTTACATGCGGTACCTCTCTTTCAGGTGAGAAAACAAAAGCCACTGTGGATTTACAATTGCGCAAATACGGACATGAATTCGCCAGCATTCAGGTTGGAAATAAACTACTTTGTGTGTAGTACACAAAGTTATTTGAAAGTATACCAACAACATTTCAAAATTTTCAAATCTCATTGTAGATTACAAAATTTTCATTCCATAGTATTTTTGTCCGAATGTTCTCTTTCCACTGTCAATTGATTTGTAATTTTTTTGTGCAATTTCTGCAATTTACTACAATAGTTTTATTTGGTTACTGATTCACCTGTGGATCTATGTCCCAATGTTGGGAATGTTTGGTATGTAGTGTTCGTACAGTGTGGATTGTTCGAATAAAGACATAATCTATAATACCAAATCAATGTGAGACTTAGATTTGGGGAATAAAGCCGGTTGCTTCTGATTGCTCTCAACTTTCTAGTTTCACAGTTTGGATCCAAACCCTTCAACCAAAGACAACAACATACCCCACTGGTTGAATCACAGTTTCTACACGGCCAAAAACCAGCTTCACAAGTGTTGCATCTACTCCAGTTTCACGCCAAGAATTAAACTGGCCGGGATAAAGGTTTACGCTTATATATATCATTGTATATCAAGGAAAATATAATTCCTTTTCTATATGTATGGTGTACACATGTTTACACTGTATTGCAACAATTGCCATATTACAAACCGGTATGTCATAACGATGATGTCACAGAAGAGAAACTGTACAGGCTGTACATGGCCTCCGTTTCTCAGAATCAGAGTCTTAGGGCATTGTCTAGAACAAGGGTCTCAAACTGCCAGCCTGCAACATCATTGCAATCAAATATATAATAATCCGGCCGGCAAATTATTTTTTTATTCAATTATTTGTTTTTTTGTTTAATACAAATTGTATAAACCCCTTCGTATGCAATTGAAATTAAAAGAATTCTGTGTAAAATGTATTTCGTTTGGTGCAAAATGGTCAAATGTGGCCCTCCTAGCTATGAGATGACAGTAAATTGCAACAGTGGCCCTAAGCCGATGACCCCTGGTCTAGATGTATCTAGAATCAAAGGGTTTTCCACAGTTTCTGAATAACTTTTATTAACTATTGTTTGGCTATCATCCTCTTGATCCCACAGGGGTGTTCCAAAGTGCATCAGCAGTTGCCTCGTCTCTCACGTCCACCCGAAGACCGATGTAAGTCATCTCAATTTAGAACATCGCCATTTAAGACATCGAAGCATGATGAAGACTACATGTGCGATGAACATGATGCAGACATCTTTAAGGCGCCCAGTCATGTCTCACCAAAGCCAAGGTAGGGTGGAGGCAACTCTTCCAGCTGAATTGAGGGAAGGTGTATGTAGCTCCAGAGGAAATCTGGTCAATTTTCTGTGTAAAACATCCATAATTTTCATGAGGAAACCATTTTTTGATTTACCAAGATACATTGTAAACCACAAAAAGTGAACATACAAGTTTCTTCCACTAAAAGGTAAAGCTGGATTCTTTTGGCTTGCAGCAGGGCCCCTCAGTAAACAAACTACAGTATTAAATGGACCCAGGCTGGCTAATCACATAAATTTTGCCTGAACTACTTTCTTTACCATAGTACAAACACACATATATAGTATAATATTAATATTAATAATAATGTTAAGTTGAATGTGAAGTTGAGGGCTGATATGTCGATTCCTACTGCTCTTTTTGAAAAAGGAAATTATAAAGTTAGATGCCAATCGAGCTCTGTTAATTCCATGGTCCGGTTTGTACTGCCAACCATGAAAAAACCGCACTTATCACACAACCAGCATTTGAACAATTGTGCTTGTCTAGTTCTTTAT